>PVLC010021168.1:17866-28410 GCA_004027655.1 Graphiurus murinus
GTAATCCCAGCATTCGGGAGGCTGAGACCGGAGGATCCGGGTTCGCGGCCAGCCTCAGCTACCTAGTGAGGCACTCTGCAACTTAGTGAGACTCGGTTTCAAAATAAAGAATAAAAAATAGGGCTGGGGGTGTAGCTCGGAGGTAGAATGCCCCTGAGTTCAATCCCCAGTACCGCAAAAAAAAAAAAAAAAAAAAAATAGGGCTGGGAGCCGGGCGTGGTGGCACATGGTTGTAATCCCAGCATTTGGGAGGCTGAGACCGGAGGATCCGGGTTCGCGGCCAGCCTCAGCTACCCAGTGAGGCACTTCGCAACTTAGTGAGACCTGGTTTCAAAATAAAGAATAAAAATATAGGGCTCGGGGTGTAGCTCGGAGGTAGAATGCCCTTGAGTTCAATCCCCAGTACCGAAAAAAAAAAAAAAAATAGGGCTGGGGGTATAGCTCGGAGGTAGAATGCCCCTGAGTTCAATCCTCAGAACCGCAAAAAAATGGATATTTCAATGGTGTTGTACAGAGTGAATTGTGCTCACAATTTATTAAGCAGAAAAACATTGCAAAATAGTGTGTTTAACATAATACCAGGTTTTTAACCTACCAATATATGTGTGAATATTTGTAGAAGTATAGAAAATTATCTAGTAGTTCATGTATCAAACCGTGAACAGTATTGATGCTAAGTGGTAAAATGTAGGGCCTTCATTTCCTATTTACATACCTATGTATTATTTGAACTTTGGGAAATAAAATTTGAAAGCAATGATGTGAAGACAAAATCAAAGTTCAAAGTAGTGTCATATAATATCCAACTTTCATTATTGTGCTCAGGATTAAAGATAGCAGATAGTCAACAAATATAACATATTCAGGAGGAATAAATTCTGGTGCACTATTGCATAGCAGAATGAGTGTAGTTAACAAAAATGTACGGGATATTTCAAAATAAATAAAAGAGAGGATTTTGAATGTTCTTACCACAAAGAAATATTAAATTTTTAAAATGATGAATATTCCAGTTACCCTGATGTGAGCCTTCCACAATGCTTACATATACCCAAAACATCATGTTGTACCTCATTAGCATGTGTGGTTGCATGTCAATTAAAATGAAAATGTTACTTTTTAAAATGAAGATTATCTAGACACAGTGGCACTCACCTGTAATCCCAGTACTTGGGAGGCTGAGACAGGAGCATCACAGGTTTGAGGACAGCCCCAGCAAATAGTGAGACTCTCATCAACCTGTTTCAAAAATAAAAATTAAATGGGGCTAGGGGTGTGGTTCAGAGGTAGAATGCCCCTGAATTCAATTCCCAGGATATATGGAGATATAGAGATATATAATATATTATGGAAGCTATTTTATTTAATATATATAGTAAAACAAAAAGGGCTGGGAGTGCAGCTCAGTAAACAAGAAGCCCTGGGCTCAATTCCCTGTACCACAAAAGCAAACAAACAAAAACTTTAAAAATGAAGATTATACATTTATCCTAATGTCTGGCTCCCAGTGAGTGCTCAGTAGAAGTTCACTACTACTATCACCCTCATAATCATCACCATCATCATCACCATCATCACCACCATCATCATCATCACCATCACCACCACCATCATCATCACCACCATCATAATCATCACCACCATCCCATCATTATTACTAACACATTAAACATCGAATCTACCTGGCAATCACTTCCATTCTAGTTCTGGAGAGCCTCGATACCATCTCATTGTTCAAAGTAAATGCAACATTTTCTAAGTCTCTGATTATTTATATCAGTAAAAAGAGAGTCAGCAATAAAAATTCCTCCCTTTAGTCAACAGCACTGACCAGCCAAGTGTGACAAATGACCTGTTCTTTAGAGCTGCGAGGAGGTGCCTCCTGATTCAAGACCACTGGCTTCAACATTTACTAGCCTGTGTTCCCTGAATTTTTAATACTCACATTTGATTGCCTCTCTTTTATTTGCATTTTTTAAAGTACATTGAATGCATTCAATGTTGTTCTTTCGTTTCGCATCTCAGAAGATTTCAGAGGCAGGTATTGTAATAAGACAAAACAAATATACACATGCACGCACATGAACGCATGCACACACAGTTACCAATAGTTATGCATCCAAATTGATCAATCTTCCAGGAGTCATATTTTCAAAGGAAGAAGCTGAGGTGAAGGGGCTCCAGCATGCACAAAGACACAGGGGAAGGTCACAGCATGGCAGAGCTCTGGGTACCACGGAGCCCAGGCCAAAGCAACATCTGACGGCTGGAGTTAAATCCCTGCTAGATAGTTTATGGCTTGTCCTTCACCATTTGGATAAAATCCCTGTCTGATCTGAAGTGACTGTATTCCCCATTGGCATCATTCAAATGCCAGTTGAAAGACTTCTCGAATCTTAGAGGTTGTGTAACCATTCCTGTGATCCTGCCAACATCTTTTTGGACTTCCTTTTTTGGAAGAATTATCAAGAATAACTTTCAATTACACAAAAAAATTTAAAAGTCGGCTCTTTTACTTTATAGTTGCATCATTATTAGCATTGTTGTTACTATTTTAGTGAATCTGTACTGTGCAGAATTGTTTGATCACTGACTGCGTTGACCAGATCCAGGGTTACTCTCACAGCTTCCAAAATGATGAATTAAATTTTGTGACCAATATGTTTAATAAAATTATTTTGCAAACTTTCACAAAATTCCAAAGTAACAGTTACAAAAAGAATTGTTTTAAGCCGGGCGTGGTGGCGCACGCTTGTAATCCCAGCATTCGGGAGGCTGAGACCGGAGGATCCGGGTTCGCGGCCAGCCTCAGCTGCCTAGTGAGGCACTCCGCAACTTAGTGAGACTCGGTCTCAAAATAAAGAATAAAAAAAAAATAGGGCTGGGGATGTAGCTTGGAGGTAGAATGCCCCTGAGTTCAACCCCCAGTACCGCCAAAAAAAAAGAATTGTTTTAAATAATGACTACATTATTATATTAGAATTATATATTCTAATTATATATTAGAATATACATTAGAATTATATATTATAATAATGTAACTTAAAGAATATGAAGACAGCCTATAAGGAATATAATTTTGGAAGGAAAAGTTGGGCTATTGATGGAAATAATAACTACTAAAGATAAGTCTCATTAAATGTTATAAATTTATTTACATGCTCAAAAATAGTAGAATAAATTCCTATAATTGGCCTTTTGCTGGCGATTCTCTGTCACATTGTCTTTTGGGGTTTTTTTGTTTGTTTGTTTGTTTTATTTTGTTTTTTCTTGGTGGTACTGGGGATTGAAGTCAGGGGCATTCTACCTCCGAGCTACACCCCCAGTCCTGTTTTTTTTAGTCTTTATTTTGAAACAAGGTCTCACTAAATTGCAGAGGTCCTCACTAAATAGCTGAGGCTGTCCGCAAATTCAGATCCTCCAGTCTCAGTCTCCCAAGTACTGAGATTACAAGCGTGTGCCACCATGCTGAGCTACATTGTCTTCTAAGATACCAATGAGTTGCATATTAACTCAGAAGACATGATCAGATCCAAAATATAGCGGCTATTCCTAAAATATTTTCACAAAATGTGAGTTCCTGCAGATGCCTATAATGTGCTAAGTATTGGGTAGCATACAAGATTTGAAGACACTAAATATTACATACTCCTTTTAGAGAATTACAAGCATTTTAAAGGCTCTGAGAAGTACCACAAGAAAGAAAATTCTTATCTTCATTTCATTGATATTTAACAGATTCATTTAGTAACGGGTTCCTTAATTCAAGAAAACTTACTTTCCACAAAGCTAGTATTTTGTATAACACACTTTGGAAAATACTGGATCAAAATCTCTAAAAAGCATAGGTTTCAGTAGCTCTGAAGAAGAACCCAGATATACATTAGCCTCATCATTGTACATCCCTTTTCCTATCAATTTCAGGTTATTCATAAAAACATCATAATCTCACGTCCCTTTGACTTCAACAATGACTTCAACAAGTCTAATACTCTTAGAGGACACATGAAAATTTTTGGAGAAAAGAGATCTATCATGTAAAAATTATACATTAAAAATCATTTCATCCCTGTCTTCTGGAGCATGGATTACACTTAGTAACTTGATTCCAAAGAATAAAATATGAAAAGGGGGAGGAGTAACTTTACAGTGGAGAAACCCAACAAATGTGACATTGGCCAAGTGACCGAGGTTAACATCACCAGTAATAAATCGCATTGATGTCATGTACCACTGGTCTGATGTGATGAGAAACGCCCTTCTCCAAAATTCATAACCCCACTGTAAGCTCAAGAAAATCAGACAAACCTAAATTGAGAAACCTTCTTTAAGGTACTTGGCCAATACTCCTCAAAACTGTCAAAGTCATGAAAAACAAGGAAAGACCAAGAAACCATCTCAGACCAGAAGAGACTGAGATAGGAAGACTAAATATTATATGATATTGCAGATGGCATCCTAGAACAGAAAAAGGGCAAAATGAAAAAACTAGTGAAATTCAAATAAAATCAAGAACTCAGTTAATAGAAATTCACCAATGTTGGTGTCTTAGTTTCTACAAATGTCTATGCACAATGTTAAAATAGGGGTAAGGGGTACAGAGTTTGCTGTAAATCTAAAACTATTCCTAAATAAAATGTTTATTTAACAACATTAATAATTGCATCTAGCCAGGCATGGTGGCGCACGCTTGTAATCCCAGCATTTGGGAGGCTGAGACCGGAGGATCCGGGTTCGCGGCCAGCCTCAGCTACCTAGTGAGGCACTCCGCAACTTAGTGAGACCCGGTTTCAAAATAAAGAATAAAAAATAAGGCTGGGGGTGTAGCTCGGAGGTAGAATGCCCCTGAGTTCAATCCCCAGTACTGCAAAAAAAAATAATAATAATAATTGCATCTATAGTTTAAAACAGAGCATATAAAAAAAGTAACCACAAGGTTAGTTGAGCCAAGACCCAAAATCCTACTTATGCCACCTACTAATTCCATGACTGGTGCCATGTCAAATTTTTTTGTTTGTCTTTGTTTTTTTTAGTACTGGGTATTGAACCCATAGGCATTCTACCTCTAAGCTACATCCCCAGCCCTATTTTTTATTCTTTAATTTGAAACAGGGTCTCACTAAGTTGCAGAGAGCCTCACAAAGTAGCTGAGGCTGGCTGTGAAACCTGCAATCCTCCTGTCTCAGCCTTTCAAGTACTAGTATTACAAGGGTGCACCCCCACACCTGGTGCCATGTCTAAATGTACTCATCTTTAAAATGAAAAAATAACATTCGCAATTCATCTGATTACTAAAGGATTAAAAGAGCTAATGATGTAAAGTGTGTAACACAGGGCTTGTCAGCTGTTTAAGCACTTGATTATCTACAATTGTTAAGGTTATTACTTATTAATAGGAGGTTAAAAACCATAAGAACTCTAGCTGACAGTGAACAAAATATAGATAAATGATGATAGACAAAATAAATCAATAAATTATTCTACATTAGTAATAGTAGATTATATAAAAGATGGGAAGTAAAACCTCTCCTCTTCGCTAATCAGATCTATTAAGAGTATTGTACATGGTTACAGGGGTTAAACTTTATATCAGATGTTAACAGCAAATCTTCAGACACAAACGATCCAAATATTCTTTATACAAAAGTAACTGGAAGAGCTGGGAAAGTCCAACTCAGAAAATAGAAAATTCAGGACATATTCCTTTAAAAATGTAGTTTTATATTAAAATAATTTGATATTTATGTAACAACTTTAAAGCCAAATTTGAAAGGAAATTAAATAACTTCGTTAGACAACCAACACATAATACTTAGAAGTATGACTGCTCACTTAAAGTTGCACACAAAAAGCATAAAAGAATATTAATAAAACTACACTTTCGAGGATCTTATATTCTATTATAATAAATAAACTCACACAATTCACACTTTTCATGTATCTAGAAAATGCATCTTTTACATTTGCTTAATTATGTTACTAATTAATGTACTAAGAAATCTTGAAAGGATAATATACAATTGTGTAAAACTGAATTTCTTTTTTTTTTTTTTTTTTTTGTACTGGGAATTGAACCCAGGGGCATTCTGCCTTTGAGCTATACCCCAGCCCTTTTTATTTTTTATTTTGAAACAAGGTCTCACTAAGTTGCTGACAGCCTCACTAAATTACTGAGGTTGGCCTCAAACCTAAATCCTCCTATCTCAACCTCCCAGATACTGGAACTACAGGCATGCTCCACCACAGCTGGCTAAAAATTGAATTTCTTAAGCTCTGCCTTTACCTAAAACAAAGCAAGGGGTGGTTTATGTTTTAGACTCCTAAAGTATATTTTAAAACTAAAGTAAGATTATATGAGAAAAGTGGACATGAAAAGGTTCCCACAATTCTCCTACCCTTAAGTTTTTTCTCGACATTACACCCAACACAGTACTTTACTCAATTAGATGTTAAATAGTCATATTCCATGAATATTTGAAACATTAGACCCCAACTGTAACATGGGGATGCAAGTGTCTTAAATTCCCCTGTAGACACATGACTACATTTCATACTTATTACAGATACAGGACAGAGTAGACCTAGCATTAATCTGTATTTATTGAGTTTTATTAAAGCAGGAAGTGTAATTGGAGATTGTCATGCTGTCTCTGCAAGAGCTGGCTAATTCTGATTCCAGGCCCCACTGCCTTATTTAGTTCAGCATTTCTTGCTCAGACCAGAATCCTTTCCGTGAATTCAAGTCCACTCATTAGTGACAGACACCTTTTAGTTTCAGAGATAACACCTGCCAAACCTCCATCAAAGCGAGGTCTGTAGCTGCTAGGCTCTGTCTACCCCTGCAAAAGGAACAAAGTAGGTGTTTTAACACCTTGAGTGAAAAGGCAGTAATTAAAATAGAGACCGCTTGTGGAACATTGCAGTCAAGGACTGCTATGAGGTAGTCCTTAGACCAAACTGTTATAATTGGAATAATGGGAGAAAGAGTGAGGGAGAAGCGCAGGGGAGGGAGGAAGGGAGGGAGGGAGGGAGGGAAGGAGGCAGCCATGTGACTCCAGTAGGCAGAAGAGAGGCAATGACCCTTTTGTCATCATGATAACCAACTCCTCTTGATTGTCCCACTGTGATGTCTAAAATTCAATCATTTAATTCGAGCAATGCATTAAAATCAAAAGAACGTTTGAGTGCTAAGATAATACCAAAAAAAAAAAAGTTTTTTTGGTTTTGTTTTTTTGCTTTTGGGGGTTTTTGTTTTTTTGATACTCAGGATGGAACCCAGAGGCATTCTACCTCTGAGCTACACCCCCAGCCCCTTTTGTTTTTTATTTTTTGAAACAGGGTCTCACTAAGTAGCTAAGGGTCTCGCTAAATTGCTGAGGTTGACCTTGAACCTGTGATCCTCCTGTCTCAGCCTCTCAAGAACTGGAATTACAGGCATGCACCACCATGTCTGGCTAAAAAATACAGGTTCATAAAGGAGGAAATAAGAGTTACCTGGAAGAAAACTTGGGAATTGATGAGGTGAGCTTTCTAAGAGAGGACAGTAAGCCAGGCATGGTGGCGCATGCTTGTAATCCTAGTACTTGGGAGGCTGAGACAGGAGGATCGATCTCAGGTTCACAGCCAGCCTCAGCTACTTTGTGAGGCCCTCCACAACTTAGTGAGACCTTGTTTCAAAAATAAAGAATAAAAAATAAATAGGGCTGGGGGTATGGCTTGGAGGTAGAATGCCCCTGGGTTCCATCTCCAGTACCACAAAAAATAAATAAATAAATAAATAAATAAATAAATAAATAAGAGAGGACATTAGAAATCCTGTCAAAAAGCCATCAAAGAGCCGGGCGTGGTGGCACACGCTTGTAATCCCAGCATTTGGGAGGCTGAGACTGGAGGATCCTGGTTCGGGGCCAGCCTCAGCTGCTTAGTGAGGCACTCCACAACTCAGTGAGACTCGGTTTCAAAATAAAGAATAAAAAATAGGGCTGAGGGTGTAGCTCGGAGGTAGAATACCCCTGGGTTCCATCCCCAGTACCGTAAATAAATAAATAAATAAATAAATAAATAAATAAATAAATAAATAAATAAATAAATAAAGCCATCAAAGGGACACAAACAATATCCAGTGGTAACAGTAACCCTGATCAAAATATCAAGTGTCTGACTGCATCCTCCCCTGCTTTCTTCCCGCCCCAACTTAACCCCAGGCTCTCTGGAAATTCCCTCCTGGGTCCCCCGGGACCTCGCTCCAGCTCCCCAGCCCTCACTGAGCTCTGTCCAGGGCTCCGGCCTCCCCTGCAGCCTTCCCAAGCAGAGGCTGCTCTTTTCTCCCAGCCCCAGGGAGTGTGAAGGTAGGGTCAGGGTCCTCCTCAAACCTCACTGCTGCCTCCTGACTTCCGTTCTCTCCCCTCTTCGTTTTTTGGGTCTCCCAAGGCCCTCTGCGGCTTTTCTTTGTGGTCATCTGGGGCGCTCCAGGTCACTCCCGCATATTCAAGTGCGACTTCGACTCCTTTGGAGTCCTTGCGTGGTCCTGGACGGCCAGTATATGCGCGTGCATGGTTTGGTTTCTAAGACCTGACTTGTACATTGCTGGACGGCAAACCACCTCCTTCACCCCACAGGAGAAGTCCATCCCCGAGAGCGCAGCGGCTCCCTACCGAGGCCCAGGACCTGCACTGCAGTGAAGCTCAGTCTTCCCGGTAATCACCGCATCCTGTCCTTCCTCTCAACCAACTCCTTACGCTAGCTTCCTTCATCCTGACTCCCATCTGCTCTGAGGTAGGTGCATGGCTCCTGATGGCAGGCTGGTCCTGGTTCCGTGGGTGTGTTCTCTTTGTGAAAATTCAAGCTGTGCCAGGCGTGGTGGCGCACGCTTGTAATCCCAGCATTTGGGAGGCTGAGATAGGAGGATTGCAGGTTCGCGGCCAGCCTCAGGTACTTAGTGAGGCCCTCTGCAATTTAGTGAGACCCTGTTTCAAAATAAAGAATAAAAAATAGGGCTGAGGGTGTAGTTCGGAGGTAGAATGTCCCTGGGTTCAAACTCCAGTACCACACACACAAAAAAAAAAGAAAGAAAGAAAGAAAAAGAAAATTCAAGGTGTGAATTTATCATGTGTGCTGTTTCTGTCTGGGCTGTGCACTTTAATCGAATTTTTTAATTTCTATAGTCCATGAGGTCAATATATGGTCTTGACTTGCCCTGCCTTCATCTTGACATATTCTTGCACGCTTCTGCAGGTGGCTCACAAGACCCAAGCCCAGCCACGCCAGGCGCGCTCGGCGGCCACCTCCTTCCCCAGCCACACTGCTCAGCACCCCGCCACACACTTTGTCCAAATCCTCAGGCCACGCCTACCAGAGTACCTTTGGGTTCTCATTCGTACTAATCTTTTGAAAACTCTTTGCAGTATTTTGTTGAAGAAATTCTCTGGAATAACTGGCCCAATGCCAATTAGGATGGAAAAGAGGAAGTTTATTACACCTGCCGAAGTTAGGATAGCTCCTGAAAAACTCCAGCGGCCGGCAGGAGCTCCATTTGAGCTCTCATTTTGTAGAACAAAGGGCAGAAGTAGGCAGACGGAGATAAGGAAGTTGAAACATGTGATTGTAGAAATTCCTGAGCAAGCTGCGACTTACAACTTACATGATTTACAACCTAAGTGACTTACGGCCTCACTGACTTAGGACCTTTTCTTCAGGCGGTTGCCTGGATACATGGCCTTCCATTTTAGTAACTTTTCTACCACATTTTCCTCCTATAATTATCTCCTGTTCATTTTTAAAATTCTCCTCCAGTGAATTTGAATATGTTAGATTTCACAAATAAGTGAAATCATACTGTATTTTTTCTCTTTCTGTGTCTGGCGTATTCCCTTAGCATACTGTCCTCCAGGTTCATCTATGTTTTTGCAAATGGTAGGATTTCCTGTAAGGCTGAATAATATATCACTTGGGAGTGGAGAGAGGGTATGTTGCCTATTGTTAAGAAGTCAGCAGTGAAAAAGAAAGCAGGGTATCTCTTTAAGACCCTGATTTCACTTCCTTTGCACATACACCCAGGGGTGGATAGCTGGATCATGCCGCAGTCCTTGTTTCAACTTTTCAGAAACTTCCACATTGTTCTCCATAGTGTCTGTGCCAACTTACATAGCCACCAACTGTGTACAAAGGTTCCCTTTTTCTACACTTATCAACATTCATTATCCCTTTTGTTTTTGATAATAGATCTTCTAACAGGTGCCAATGAGTATCCTTGTGGGGTTTTTTATTTGCATTTTCCTGATGATTAGTGGTGTTAAGAACCTTTTTGTAATTGTCTATTTTATTTCTTAGAAAAATGTCTCTTCAGAGCCGGGCGTGGTGGCGCACGCTTGTAATCCCAGCATTCGGGAGGCTGAGACCGGAGGATCCGGGTTCGCGGACAGCCTCAGCTACCTAGTGAGGCACTCCGCAACTTAGTGAGACTCGGTTTCAAAATAAAGAATAAAAAATAGGGCTGGGGGTGTAGCTCGGAGGTAGAATGCCCCTGAGTTCAATCCCCAGTACCG
>PVLC010021169.1:0-28329 GCA_004027655.1 Graphiurus murinus
AAAAAAAAAAAAAAAAAAAAAAAAAAAAAAAAAAAAAAAAAAAAAAATTAGAAACTGAAGCCAGGTAGGATGGCGTACACTTGTAATCACATTACTCAGGAGGCTGACTGAGACAGGAGGATCACAGGTTCATGGCCAGCCTCAGCTACTTAGTGAGGCCCTCCCCAACTTAGTGAGATCCTATTTCAAAATAAAGAATAAAAAATAGGGCTGGGGGTGTAGCTTGGAGGTAGAATGGTTCAATCCCCAGTACTGAAGAAAAAAAAAAATAGAAACTGAAAGAAAAAGAATTTCTTTGACAATAAAACTCCTCTTAGTGTCCCCATAACTATTTGGATGTGTTCTCCAACATTATCTCCATTTGATAGACAAGCTATGATTAACTATGACCTATAGCATTTTATCTTCTTCTAAGATTATTCCTTAGTGACTTGAAAACTTAATTTCAAATGAAATGATGTATAGTGTCTGAGATTCTAAAGCATATTTACACTATTTACATGAAATGGAATACTTGTCTACAGGGCTTTAAAAGGAAGATACTTCTGGGAGACAGACTAACAATTTTACACTGTAAAGTCTTACCACTATAACAGGTGAGCTTTGGGGGATTTTTAAAACATGTAGCCTTCCTTTCTATTTACTACAGTGTTAAAGTTATTCTCCCTGAAAGAAAGAAAAACAACAACACTGTGTTTCATGGGACAAAAATTTATACATGACACTTTAAATCTAGTTACTTCATTAATCATAAAAACCATCAATGTAGAAGGAAAATTAAAAATAGCAGGAAGTAGGTATGTCACTATTAACTATGATGCTATATTCACAGGGGAAAGTTCAGCAGTAGAATTCAATTGGGCATTTTGGCTTTAGTGGGAATATTTACTTGAAAGTTGCCAGCAGATCTGGAGTTATCTTAAAACCCTTACTGAAGAATATTTTAGTGTAAAAATTGTGTGATAACTAGCCATTGAAGATTACTTTTATTTGAAATTGTTCATTCATCAGAGACTCAGTCTCACAAGTGGCCACCTTACCCTTCGCTCTTGAACATTTCAGATAAATGTATTATTTATTTATATTCTATCATATGCATTATTCATAGGAATTATGCTACAACCCTACCAAGCATATGGAATTTTTCTTCATGAGATAGGGCTGGTATTTCTGCCAAAAGTGGTCCAGCCCTAAGTAGGTACTAAGGATTACCCTCAGTGTACAGATAACCATCATCTCTCACAGAGCCATTCTGTGTGCATACTCTATAGCTGCTGGTGCAAATGTATGTTGCCATTTTCATTTCATTTTATTTTTATTTATTTATTTATTTTTGTGGTACTGGGGATTAAACCCAGGCACATTCTCTGTGAGCTACAACCCCAGCCCTATTTTATTTTTTTTATTTTGAAACAGGGTCTTGATAAGTTGCAAAGAGCCTCACTAAGTAACTGAGGCTGGCTGTAAATCTTCGATCCTCCTGTCTCAGCCTTCCAAGTACTAGGATTACAACAAGCATGTGCCACCATGCCCGACTGCCATCTTCATTTTAAATTGTCATAGTTTTCTTGGCTGTAGCTTCTAACAAAAAGAAGTGGAGATTTTAGATGTTGAATTGACCTTAGTGATAAATTAATATGTTTGTGGAACAGAAAAGATATTGAGTAGCAAGATCATTTCACTCCTTGCTTTCTTTCAATGTACTTTCTCTGTCTCTATCATGTACTAAAATTTACTGATGAATGTTGTTCATGAATTTAAAAAAAAAAAAAAAAACAGTGGCTGTGTCTTTGGTGGCTTGGCCTATCATTCTGCCAAATTTGGGGATTTTCCAAGCTGTGTTCAATAACAAAATCACTACAAGGCTCATTGTGTCCTACACCTCCTTCACAAAGTAATGGAGACATGTGGACTATGTTTGTCCTGTGTAATATCAAGTGTACTGTTGGTGTTCAAATATTTTTTATTCTAATAATGATTCAAAGCCAGTAACAATCTGTATTTGAGTGAGCATAAACATTTTTATTCCGGAATTTGGAATTTGCAGCAACTCAATTTTATTTTCCAAAGTACCCTGCCATTTCAATTAGGGGCATTGTTCTTCACTCCACTGTGGTGACATTCTGAAGGTTTCCTTGCCACCCTAATCGTGAGTTGTTTGAGTGTTTAATATTTATTGAGGGCATGTAAAGAACATGCCAATAGAAATAGAGGAGAATAAAACATTGACAAATCAATTATGGGGCTTTTCTTCCCTTTAGTATACTTCTCATACTCCAAATACACTATAACTGTTAAAATAGTATGAATGACACCCAGGATAATAGCTGTGGGCATGGCTGAAAAATTGCATTCTGATTAACTGGAATTCCTTAAAAAGTGAACAATGGAACTCAGATTCCTACTCCAAAAACTCACAGTTGTTTTGGTTGATCTCGCAGTTAAGTGCCTTGCAAATTCAGAGGACTCAGTTATTCTAGGAACTAGACGCTTAAATTAAATTTCAGGATGCTTTGGGAAAGGCCTCTCTGTGACTTTACCCAACATAAGTAATGAAAAAAGGGTAATCATCTCCCCACCTCCAAAACTGTAACACTGTCAGAGAGCTTAAAGATTCAGAAATCCTTGAGGAATGGACAACACTTTAAAAGTAAAATTTGTTAAAGACTATTTCAAGCCAGAAGTGCTTCTAAAACTCCACCAGGAAATTAGAAAACATTCTATTACTAATTTATTAGTGGAAATCAATGGTAAATATAAATTCCCATGATTCTTTTATCCAGACTATAATTCTATAAGGTAGTAGAATAAAACAAGACTACATCTTCTCTTCTCACCTAGAAATTATGGAATTTCTGGTTTGAGAGTTTAGAAGGAGGAAATAGAAAACTTCAGAAATATGTGAGAAAGATCAGTAAAGTGTGCTGATTCTAACTTTTAGGTCAGGCAGTGTCCTAAGGAAGTACACTCTAGTTAGAGTACCTATTTGAATCGACACTTTGCTGTGAGAGTCACTTCACCTTGATGAGCCTCCGTTTCATAATCTGTGAAATGGGGCTGAAATTAATAGCGTTCACTTTGCTGAGTTGCTATAAGAACTAAGGGAGGATGCATAGAAGCATGCATCCTTCAACCACCTGGATTGGACTCAGGGAGGAAGGATTAGATACTGGTTGATGGTTGATGGTAGTGTAGTTTTATAGGGCATTTTATAACTATAGAGTTTTCAGAAAAATGTCATTATAATCCCTGCTATTAGGGGGTCACTGATACTCTGAATTCATCATCATATAAGAGGAGACTGGATCCTCACATATCTTTCTGAGCTAGTAGAATGAATCATTGAGAACACTTTAAAAGTAAAACATAGGGGGATGAAGTTGACCCAATTGTGTTGTGTGCATGTACAGATATGTAACAATGATTCCACTATTAGGTATAACAAGAGTGCACACTAATTTAAAAAAATTCAAATGAAGCTGGGCATGGTGGTGCACTCCTGTAATCCCAGTATTTGGGAGACTGAGATAGGAGGAGCTCAGGTTCAGGACCAGCTGCAGCAACTTAAAGAGATCCGGGTTCAAAATAAAAATAAAATGGGGCTGTAGTTTGGAGATAGAATACTCCTGAGTTCAGCTTCCAGTACCAAAAAGAAAAAAAGTCAAATGATAGTTATGTGCAGCCCTTGCAATCAGCACTTTTTCTCGAGTGTCTAAGTGTGAGTGCCTGGTGCTGAGGTCTAGTGGCTTACAGCGTCTTACTGTCTACTTGTACTAAGGATACAATGTTTTCTGCATTACCTGTTCTTTTTGCTTAGATACTTGCTTAGAAAGTTTGTGGTTTGAAGTTGTTTTATATAAGACACTTTCAAGTTTATTTTATCTTAATTTATTTGCAGAACAAGCACTGATACTAAGTTACAAATATAAAATGAAACAGCTAGAAGCAAACAATCTTATAAAAGTGTTTTTTTTTTTTTTTTAAACACTAGGTATACTGGCATGTGCTTTACATAAAAGAGATTTTCCCATCCCAGGTATACTGGTGTGTAATTTACTGATTCTTCCCCCACTGCTAAATAGAAATGATAGGAAATAACCTAAAATTCAGCAGAAAGCTCTCAGCAGATAAAGAGGATGGTTTGAAATATTTAGATATAAATATTTGGAAACATAGTGGTGCCAGTTGGATTAGGGATTTGTTTGTTTCAATCAAACACTTAACTCAATGAAACACAGTTTATAGATACGATTTCAGGAACAAAGCATACAGCATTGTTAAAATCATTAAGCATAGGAGTTTATTTTTATTAGTAGTATGACATCCACAATAACAATGGCATAGAAAAATGAAAGAGGAGAAGTGATAAGGATGATGATGATGATGATTTGAGATGTGGTCTCTTATGCTGTCCAGGCTGGTCTTGAATTCCTGGGCTCAACCCATCCTTCCTCCCCTCAGCCTCCTGAATAGCTGGAGCTATAGGCATGTGCCACTACATCCAGCTCCTAAAAGGAAAGACTATTAAACCATAAAAACTTTTACTAAAATACTTAGTGTAATCAGGTTTTCTCTTTTCCTCATGAGATTTTTCTCCACTATGAACTACTTAGTAGAATTTGAACATTCAGCATGCTTGAATAATTTCTAAATTACTCATCTGCTGTTAATTACTTGCCAGTTTTGAGATTTTGGTAAGACTGGTTGTCAATACTTGTCAACTGCCCCTTAGATGGAGTTATTTTTTCCCCCTAGTAACTTGTGTGAGTACGTAGAAATCTCTCAGCTCACAGTGGGATCTTCATGGGATGGTGTCAGCATTGATTCTCAAAGTAGGAAAATTGGGCAAAATGTATCAGAGCTATGTGAATTTCATAAGGATGGCTTTTGAAATATTTTGGGTGTTGTTTTACATCTATCGATCTTTTCTCAACATTGTCAATTTGTTTTAAATTTATTGGGTAGATGAATTTTTTGTTGTTGTTGTTGTTTTTGTTTTTGTTTTTGCGGTACCAGGGATTGAACTCAGGGGCATTCTACCTCCGAGCTATACTCCCACCCCTATTTTTTATTCTTTATTTTGAAACCGAGTCTCACTAAGTTTCGGAGTGCCTCAGTAGGTAGCTGAGGCTGGCCTTGAACCCGGATCCTCCGGTCTCAGCCTCCCTGAATGCTGGGATTACAAGCATGCGCCACCACGCCCGGCTAGGGTAGATGAATTTAACTACACAAAATAAGACAGTCCAGAGAATGTCAGAGTTGAGACCTAAAATATCTCAGGCTGTGGGACATAGGACTTTAAGAAGCACTGGGCAGAGGGACCCATGATGTTGAGTCTGAGCTTCCTAGGTTAGTGCCTTCCCCACCTGTGACATCAGTCAGCTCCCAAGGATTGGGGAGAAAATAACCTGTGGACATTTGAAGTACAGTAGACAATGATATGTTGAAGGGCTTGTAGATTTAAACAATGTATCTGATGACCAAGTGGCTTTAAGTTACATTATGGTGTAATTAAAGACCTTGAAATTCATTTCCCATGTTCTTTTACTGTGTGCCCCATGCATATGGTGGGTTTGTATGTGTACGCGAGTTTTTATGCACTTGTGCCTGGGTGCGTCCCTCCGCGTCTGAGCCCAGGCTTCAGCGTCTCCCTGAGCTCATACAGTCACCTGATAGGAAACTTTTCATTTAAAGATGAAATTACTCCTTGGAGAATTTTCACCAAAGGCAAAAAAGCACAAAAATTCTTTTCCTCCTCTCTGCATGGCTCATTACACAGAGATAGAGGATTCAGTGTTTGAAAAATTATCATTTTTGTAGATTTTATTTGTGGTACGTGAGAACTGGGAAATATAGAACTCAATTTAACAGATGCTATCTCTGCCTCTGCAAACTATCTACCACTACTGCTATCCTAGAATCCTATGGATGGCAATATATAATGTATACACATAACATATTTAATATGTATACATAATATATATGCTATATGTATATGGAAACAATTCAGCAGAGCTGCTTAGCTGTTAAGGTTTTAGAAATCTCCCTTACTTGATGCTAAAATAGACACCTTTATGCAGAGTGTGAGAATACCAGCCAGCACTGATATAGTGAGCAGGCACCACATCCAAAGCACGATTGGCTAATCATGGAGTTGCGCTTCTAGATAAAAAGTCCACCATGGCAAATATAGTAGGACCGGAACTGCCCGAAGAGGAAATGTGGTGTCTTGGTGAGAGCCACAGATCCTGAGCGGGGATGCTGGATATCCATTGTCTTACCACCAATTTACCATCTGCCCTGAGTCACCAGAAATACCCTCAGGCCTCTATTAAGTGGTGTAATAAGCACATTTTATTCTAGCATTAAAAAGGGGCTCAATAAGAACCCTGGCAAGCCTGCAGAGCTGGCAAAGGTAAAGAAGTGGGAGAGGGAAGGGAAGAGGAAATGAGGAAGAGGAGAGGATTTTATGGAGAGAATGGGATCAAGCATGCAAGGGAGGCCACTTTTAAAAGGCCCGCTGTCTCTCCCAGCACCAGCACCTGCCTCTCTACACTTCATCATCTTTCAGCAAGGTGTTGTGTGGCCCTAGGAGAGGTTTCTCCAGAACACGCTGTCTTGCATTCTGGCCATTCCCCCAACCCATCGTAATGTGGCCCCTGGATCCACGGCATGTGTTCATCCTGCAGTGTTCATTCACCTAGGCTCCTGGCATTTAAAAACAGCTAAAACCTAAGGGAAGAGGGCAGTTTGACTGTGTTAAACAAACAAGAAAAAAAAAAAAAAAAAAAACACTGCCCAGACTTGTTGTGGTTAAATGAATTTTGCTAGCTGATTTCCAGGAATGTTTTTAAATCCCTATAAAGAACTTTATGTTTTGGGTTTTTTTTCTGCCCTGAATTACCTGAATTTGAAGTTAAGTAGATATAGCCTCAAGGGAGTATGTTTTGAGAGGAGCAAACTTTCCCTAGGGCTCTAGCAAACTGTTGGTGCTCAATAAACTGTGATGGAGTGGGTTCAATGATTATAGGGCATGTTTTGGTTATCAACCAGATGCAAATGGAGGCCTCCAAGAATATCAGTAAGAGTCTCAGCATATCAGACTGTAAACACCCACACATAAAAAAAAAAAAAATCTTAGTACTCCTCATCTCCTAGCTTCAAGTACACACAGGTAAATATGTACCTGTTCCTCCCAGCAGTACCTGGGCCCTTCTCTCCTCATTTCTCAGTGTATGGGCCTTTTCTTGGCCCCTTTCTTTAGATGGAGTCATTGGTTGGGAGGTGTATCAAAATCATATTGGCTGAAGTGATATGCCTTTAAGGATGGAGAAAGCCACTACTTAGACAGGGATGAAAAATCGAGGGGGTGGAGCTAATTAGATGTGGTTCCCTTGGCAGTGTGGGATGGTGCCGTTCAGGGATCCCATCTGCTGTGCTCCATGGACAAGTGCAGTCTGCATGCCCACACGTATCTATGGACACGCGCAATGTGGGAATGACAATGTGTGTGTGCACATGAGCACCAGGCACGTTGGCACATGCCCCAGGTGGACTGGTGACTCTTGATCAGCAGGGACTGAACTGCTCCCTTTTGGAGACATGCCAGCTCTTTCAGGCCACTAGAGATCATTTACTAAAGAGACCCTAATGATTTGAGAGAGTAAATATACCTCCCCAAAGAGAATGCCACCTATTGATAGGCACAGATGGACTTCAAATTTTAAACACTGATCATTTCATCAAATTCTTTCCTTTTCTTTTTTCGTGTGTGTGTGTGTGCACGCACGCACTGCTGGAGATTGAACTCAGGGGCATTCTACCTCCAAACCTGCGATCCTCCTGTCTCGGTCTCCCAAGTATTGGATTACAGGTGTGCACCACCATGCCTGCCTCATCAATTTTTTCATAGCCACTAGCTGACCTCTTTAGAGTCAAGATTCTCCAGATTTCCATTATCCACCTTTTTGAATGGGACTAGTAGAGTAGAATTTCTTTTGTATCTGCTTTTTTTTCTTCAATAACTGTTTTTGGTTTTTAAAAAATGATGCTGGCATCATCCTGATGTGATAAATGACCAACTGAGAGGCTGCATCAAAGTACTTTGTATACTGTAAAGTGATTGATAAATATTAGATATCAAGTTAAACTCCATGGGGTGGGGAGCAGCAACCCACCGGTAAAATCATGTTATTCTGAGGTGAAAATAAGATCAGTTTGCATTCCCTGAGCACACACCAGCTGGGAGATGGCTCAAGGCATACCAAGCTATGCAAGACGACAGCTCAGGTTAACCAGAAGGCCTGCTACATACTGCATACACCTGTATGTAAATGCTTCTGGGTTGACTAGGTCAATCAGTGTTGTAACATTAAGAATGATAGTGGTTGTATTTATTGAGTACTTGCTGCATGCATGGTTAGCAATTTACATATGTTATGTCTGCAGGGGAGTATTTTTTTTTTTTTACCCCAAGTTTGCAGATTGGCCATTAGAGAGGTATGACTTGTCTAAGACTGGCACAGCCAGGTTTCAAAGATCTTATTTTTACATTTTTTTTTTACTGTTATGCTGCAACTAGGTATTAATATATGTTTTCATAGTAATGTATATTTTTGCAAATGCAAATATGCAAGGTGTTTTAAAGTTGTATAGTCTCTTAGATGTTTGATGGTGCTTAATATAGGAGATCACAGTAGCAAGTGACAATTTAACACAGAGATACCCTACATATTACTTAAGCTATTCATTCATTCATTTGAAAACATATCTGTATCTACTATGGTACAGACATTTTCCTAGGATGGAGTCTATAAGGGTAAAGGTATTCCAAAACCTTCCTAATGGGGCATTGTAGACAGGCACCACAGTTTACCACCAAGCAGTGAGAGGGTGCTAGTAGAGGTAGGCAGGAAGTGATCTGAGTGCTCAGGGTAACCCAGTCTCACTCATCCTGGGGACAGTGTGTATCTATCAGGAAGGCTTGCTGGGGGAGGTGATGTCTGAGCTGAATCTTAAATAGCAAGAAGGATGTTATCAGTGCCTGGGTCAGACAGAAGGGAAGGGTGAGCATGAGCCTAGGAGCATGAGCAACGAGCAGCAGAGTATCTTCCAGAAATCACAGGCAGTGGTTATTAAGCTTATGCTGACGCACAGGTAGCAAAGAGAGATAGGGTCTCTGGGGAACATCGTGCAGGGCTCTGAGTAGCAGGGTAAGATTTTATTTTATGGGCAAATAGGGAGCAGTTCACTTATTCAGCACGCATTTGTGGGCCCAGCCAAGTTCTGTGCTTGTTACTCAGAATGCAATGTGGAGTCAAATGGATGCCATTCCTGTCCTCATGGAGCTTCTGCTCTAGTGGGGCTGAACTCTTCTAAGGCTGGGGAGTGGACCTGGAGGTGATGAGGGCTGTAGCAAGAACAGCAATCCCTAAGATGAAAAATGAGAGATTTATATGAAAACTTCTTAGGGGTAAAAATGGATTAGACATGATGACTGACTGGACCAGGGGAAGAGAGGGGAGAGAAAAAGAGAGATCACAGATGGTTCCCAAGTTCATACCATGGATGGATGTTGTGATGCGTATCCTACAGGGATGGAAAGTAAAGAGAATGAGTAAGAGGTTTAGTGGCGACAGGAAGAGTTTAACCTTGAACTTGTCGAGTGAGGTGGACATCTTTCCATGGAGATGGCTTAGCAGGTTGTTGGACATACAAGTCTAAAGAATAAAAGAGAGATTCATAGATACAAATTTGGTAGCTTGTGGTAATACTTTGAATCATGGTAGTTGAAGGAGTTTTCTGAGGCAAATACGGAAAATGCTAAGAGGTCCTGAAGTATGTCCAAATTTAAGGCATAGATAGAAGAATAGTTGCCATCAGATATCTGACAACTATTCAGGAAAGCAGGGTCATTTTTTAAGGTATAGTTTGTTTGTTGGGATACTGGTGGTACAGTAACTAATAATAATTCAATTTAGTTCCATAATCATTTATTTATTTATTTATTCATTCATTCATTTATACTGGGGATCGAAATGAGGGCACTCTACTACTGAGCTCTTTTATTTTATTTTATTTTATTTTATTTTTTGAGACAGGGTCTTGCTAAGTGGCGCACCACAATGCCCAGCTTGCTAAGCATTTATTTATTTATTTGTTTATGGTATTGGGAGTTGAGCCCAGGAGCATTCTACCTCTGAACTACATCCCCATCCCTTTTTATTTTTTATTTTGAAACAAGTTCTTACTAGGTTGCAGAGTCTCACTAAGTTGCTGAGGCTGGCTTTGAACCTGCAGTCCTCCTGTCTCAGCCTCCCAAGTACTGGGATTACAGGCATGTGCCACCATGCCTGGCTTCTTAAGCATTTATTGACAGCTAAACTTGACCTATGCTTTGCACTGAGCCAGGAAAGAAGAAAGGGAATATGAAGGCGTTATCCTTGCCCCAAAGGAACCTGGGAGGTATATCAAGAGAGGTCATTACTTCAATCATATTACCAGATATCAGTAAAATTGCCTTCAAATTGAGAAATAAAACCATATGATGAATAATTTAAAAAATCAAACAACTTATTTTGGAGCATTTGTAAGAACAAACAGAATAAAACCAAAGTGTTCAAGCTGTCAAGGGAGAGAAGAGGTAGAGAGAAACATAGCTTGCTTCAAATACTTAATATGGCTGTCTTTCAGGACCCCAGAATTAGAAAATACATAAGTGGAAATTAAGTTGACTTACATGTCATATGATGTATTTCTATATCGATCAAGAGAAACTTCCTGTTGCAGTGAAGTGTCTAGCTGGCTGCCTACATTGATGACAATTAAAACACCACCTGGCTGGGTGCAGTGGTGCATGCCTGTGATCCTAGTACCTGGGAGGCTGAGACAGGAGGATCATAGGTTTAAGGCCAGCCTCAGAAACTTAGTGAGACCCTGTTTCAAAATAAAAAATAAAAAGGGCTAGGAATGTAGCTTGGAAGTAGAATGTCCTGAGGTTCAATTCCAAATACCAAAACAAACAAATAAACAACACTATCTGAAGGGCATTGGCTATCCATGAGAGTTAGAGTGTTGACAGTGACCTTGGAGGTCTTTCCAGCTATGTGTTTGTGTCTAGCCCTGTGAAATCTCCTAGAGTAATGGTTCTCTCTAAGTTTAGAGAATCACACACTCCTTTGCAAATCTGATGAAAAGTTATAGACACTATTCCTGGGGGAAAATATGCAAGTATATCCAAAAACACAGATATTGTTAAAACAAGAACCCTCACCCCCTAAGTCTTCCACAAGAGATCCCTGGACTTTAGGTTAGGACCTCTTGTCTCAGTGGATTCCCTATAGGTGAGAACACAGTCATTGCTCATTCTGAAATTACACACACTGAAGAAAAAGTGCCTCTTTGGGACTTCATTTAAAACCATGACTAAGGCTTGCTATACATCTAATGGAATGCATCGTTGATTTTATGCTGTCAGCCTTACTTTACAAGTGGCCCCAAGCAACTCACAACTTCACAGATATATGTACATAATCATATGCACATATTTTATTCTTAAAATAATGATGTTGTTTGGTGTAACCACAGAGTCATAAGAGCTACGTTATTGTAACTAAGATCCTCTGGTAGATGGATTTTGGGGGAGTTCTTTCTGATTAGGGCTGTCTTACATATTTATATTGGAAGAGTTCATGAGCTATTTCTGATACTTAGACTTTAATCATGCTTAATGAACTGAACTAAGCATAATTCTTGCTCTGTTTTGGTAACCTTGTGGATTCTGCCTAATGCTGAGTTTTCTATGACTCTACTATTCTTGAAATGCTAATATGCAAAATGCTAATTCAAGAAAGGACCACAAAAGTTAGATTTCATTTCGGAGAAGCGCATTCAGTATCCACGGGCCTTCCGGAGGAGCAAGGCTGTGAGAAGAATGAGATTAGGTGGAAAATATTGGCTCCTACCTTTGGTGAACACACACATTTAAACATATAGGTTGCACAAAATTTGGATAAACTGAGGTGGAATCCAACATTTCTTGCATGAATGCCTGTATAATGTGGCGATAGCTGTGAGAAAAGAGGAGCCCAGCATCTAAGACCCAACACAATGAAAATGCAATGAATCGGAATGCCTCACAGATCATAGCAGAATCAGAATTTCCAGCAAGGAAAATCTTTTCATGGTGAATTAAGTGGTGGATGAAGAAAAATGGTGATGAAAAAAGGTAGGCACAGATCACAAACACTGGGCTCAGGGCTCACTTCTGAAGATTTAAGAACCTTAGCTAAAGCTATGCAGAATAGAATGTGGAAAATTGAATTTACTAAACAATTAAGCATTGAATTAATCTACATCCTGCACAGTAGAAAAAGTGGGGGAGGGAGCGGAGCAGAGCTGAATAAATCAGTGGAGCTCATTAAAAGATAGTGAATATATCAGGTCTGTTGTAGCATAAAGGAGGACAGTTTCCTGTATCACATGGAATGATTCTGTGGTTCTCAGTCACCTTTTCGGAGTCCTAGTCTTAATCAGATTAACAAACACGCTTCTGATGAGGTTAGCCTGTGGCTCGGTATTTTAGCTTGTTATCACTAGCTTTTCTATTAATTACAAGTCAGATCACCAGTCAACAATAGTAGTGAGGGACAACATAAATAAAATGAGATGCCCAGGAGATGTCACTTGCAGGATCTCATGCATCCTGAAACTCCCACGGGTTCCTACAGCCTCCCACACGCCTTGCCGGTCTTTTGTTCAATTACAGTTAATGCAATAGTTTGCCATTTTCTCCTTCTAATTATATTTTCAAGTGGGATTTGTAGCACATAGAAAAACATCCTTTTACATGTCGAGGCACCGGGGTTTTGTGCCTGGCATTGTCTGTCCCCTGGGTGCTGTACCATTCTTTCTGTGGAGCTCTGAATAAACAAGTCCCCCTTTTAGAGCTGCAGTTGTACAAACTGAAAATTTATGCATTAACCGTTTGCATTCTGAGCATGTGTTCCAGATTAGGTCTTATAGCATTCTTCTGGTATGCTGCAGAATGCATGCGTGCAAAAAAAAAAAAAAAAAAAAAGCCCTCCTTTCACAGTCCCCATATCTCTCAATCACAGACTCAACAGATCAGTTAGCGCTGTTTTTGAGAATATGCATCATGGGTGAGTCAAAGGTACAAGTGGGCATCTCCTTCTGCTGTGACTTTATTTTATTCTGGGGGCGCAGTAGAGTTCTGGCTAAGGTGAGGGAATAGGTGGCAATGCAGCACCCTCTTCAGGAGCAGGGACTCTCCCTCCTTTGATTCCTAAGCAGCAGGCCTCTTATATCTTTATTTTCCTCTCCCTGGGTGCGGGAAACATTTTGATCTCTCCAGCCCTTTTTATTTTCTCTGGGATGGGAAAATAATTTTCAAGAAATAAACAAGGAGCACTTTGATTTTGCTAGGCATATTACAAATGTTGGAAGGGGAGTAAAGTTTACCACCACATAGTCATGAACCATGACCTTATAGGACTGAAATGATGTATACATATTTTACACACGAGATCATCCTGCTTTTCCACTAATAATCTCGAAGACAAATATCACTCCCTAGCCAAGAGCCAGCTTTGTATTCTACATCATTCCTACTGTGTAGGATGACCAGTGAGTGACTCTGGAGACTGTTTTTGAAAGCTCGCACTAAAAGCTAATTAAAGTCTTTTCTGGTGATAAAGAGAGATTTGGGAGAAGTAGCACCATGATTGTTTTCCCCAAGAATTTAATTTACAGCCAATTTTTCCTATCTGAATGTTACTTTCAAACGCATCCAGTGATAAGAAGCAACATCTGTTTTCCGTTCAATAGTACAAGAAGGCTCCGCATGGGGCTGAGTGTACACAGTCCATGTGAATCTATTGTTATCCATTTCTTTTTTGTCCCTGTGCTGGGTCCATTTGCCATGTACCATCCGGTAAACAGCTGACATACCAGCTATTATAGACCCAGGCCTAATTGTGAGATCTTAAAAGCACTGCCATATTTGTCTTCTAGAATGAACCAGAAGCATATATGAACCACAATGTTAGAGACCACCACTCCCATTTTGCATTTCCAGAGTAGCAGACTGTGGTGCCCAGAGGGTTTGTTGATGTTGAAAATATAGTCATAATCAAGCGGTAGCACCCTTCCCCCCTACTTCTTTGCCTAAAATGTTTTTGTCTTCCTTGGCTTGCAATTACTTACTGAATCACTATTCATAGATAGTATTTTAGCTTGGAAGGAGAAACTGGCCAATTTTGAATGTGCTGATATAGCTCTGAGTGGGATCTATCCTTGAAGGGGTTTGGGGAACATAGCCTGTCATCCCCACTAGCTTTCCATCACTTTGTCTTTATGGGATGGGATCACATCCAACACGTATTCACAGGCTCTTATTTGGACTTCTGATTTGTTCTCCATAGCCGTCTTGGAACAGAGATCATGACGACACAGCATCCACCCGTTCTGGAGGAACCCCAGGCCCTTCCAGTGGGGGCCACACGTCACACAGCGGGGACAACAGCAGTGAGCAAGGTAGGAGAAGTTTCTTATTCTCTTGTGCTACTTGTGCCATGTTCAAGTGTGGAAAATAAGAAATGTCTAGTTAGTTACTATTGACACAGTTTCTCCTAGAACATAAATCCCATATCATTTGAGAATCCGCCCATCTTGTTTAATCCCCTGGCCTTTTTCTGTGCCATTCCAGCCTCCTAAGTGGCTGGCACCTGGCCACTTCCATGAACAGGGCCAGTGAATTGACCAAGGGCAAGATTAGAGAAGTAAATCGGAAGAGCAAACGTGCATAGACAGTGTGGCATTGTTGTCCTGCTCTACAGACAGCAAGTACTATTATTTATTACCTGCCCTTGGAGGCTTTGCAAGGGATCCTAAAGAAACACCCACTAGGATTCCAAATTAATGATGTCTTAAGGTGCTTAG
Organism: Graphiurus murinus; assembly: GCA_004027655.1. NCBI lineage: Eukaryota > Metazoa > Chordata > Mammalia > Rodentia > Gliridae > Graphiurus > Graphiurus murinus. The sequence goes on from PVLC010021169.1 coordinate 14,959, forward strand.
AAGGCACTGGGCAACCAGTCCTGGGCTTCCCTCTCTACTGGATTGAGGCCATAAATGCTTGACTTCATTGCAAAGGTGGATTAAATAGAACAAGGAAGACACAGAAAGAAATTTAATTTGCATTGGGCTTTGAATGCACATACACGTGTGTGTATGTGGGTATCCATGGATGTGCATGCTTGACTATAATTAGGAGGAAGTAAAGATTACATATCAGCAAAAAGGTGAATGAGAATCCAGATGTCTTGTATCGTTTTTGATGAGACCCTACTGCAGGGGTGGTGTGTTCAGTTAGTGAATTAAAGTTTAAAAGGGAATGCTGTATCTGGGTATAGAAAGACTGCTTTATAGAGGTTGCCTCCGAGCCCACAGTAGGTACATACTTTAAAATCTGGTTTTGTGCTCATGTTTCACTGGAGTGCTGATAGATGATGAAGGCATTCTGTTATCTTAGTTGGGCTAGACCCATTAGAACTACAAAGTCTATAGTGAATTTAGCATGATTAATCTGAAAACAAGGGCAGGAAAGTTCTTTTTGTTTTCAGGGCACATGTATGCTATTTTCCCTGGGAATAACTTCTACAAATATAATTTTAAGCATTCACGACATTTTACTGTTCAAAGAAAAGTTGCTGACTTCATCACAAGTAAGAGCCTAGTAAAAACCGAGCCTGGAATAGTAAACTAGTCCAGAGCTGAGGCAGAAGCAGGTGACCTCTGACCTGTGACTTTTACTGGAAGATGATATGCAGCATAAATCCAAGGGGCCTTTTTCTTTCAAGTGTGCATGTATATGTTATGGCGTTTCTGTTCACAGTGCCACAGTAGAGGCAGTGTCAGCACTTTTGATATAAAGCCCTACTTTCAGAATTCTACTTACATTATGAGTTTTCAAAGAGGTGTAAATGGAATCTAAATTCTTTTCCCTGTAGCCCCAAATTGGTACATGGGGTCACAGCCTAGCATTTTGTTTGTTTCCCTTTCTTTCTCATTTCTTGCTTTTTAAAATGTGTATCATCTCAGCGGTGGTGGGTTGTGTAGCTGCTGTGCTCAGACCTGCAGGCGGCTGAAATGCACTTGAACTTAAGACCATAACGCATAAGTTTTCTCAAACATAATCTGATAAGAGGATTTTCAGAGGACAGATGCCCAATGACAGTTCCTCCCCTCTGATGAGCCATGATAAAGAATTAGGAATTTTGGATGTTTCTTTTAACCTCAACAAGTAATCTCCAAAGGCCTATTTTATAATGAATTTGATTGTAACCAGGATTCATACATTCTTCACATTACCGGTTTGCTTCTAAGAAAGTTTCTTTTAAATTTTTTTTTCTCATTTTATATTGAACCCAGGGGCATTCTACTCTGATAAACTCACAGCCCTTTTTATTTCTTATTTTTGAAACGGGGTCTTACTAAGTTGCTGAGGCTGGCCTCCAACCTGCAATCCTCCTGTCTCAGCCTCCCAAGTACTGGGGTTACAGGTGTGTACTTCCATGCTTGACATTCATTTTATTTTTGGCTACCACCTCAGTTATTGTAAAAGCATTTTTTTCATATCAATTATATCATTTGAATAGTCTCAAATGAACCATTTTAAAACAATCCTAGTGTCAGATAAAGCAGGTCTAGTAGCACTGTTTGACCAATGAAGAAAAGAGATGGATGAGTTTTTGATTTGGTGAGGGCCTAGGACAATGCCAGTCCTAAAATTCCAGTGTCCTGATTAGGGAATGTAAGATTCTCTTCCTTGTACCCTCTTCCTCATCTCTCCACCAAAGACCTACAGTCAGTGACACTGTGATTCAGTAAGACTTTCTGTGGTCTTCCCCACATCCCCTACCAGCTGGTAACAGAGGTGGTGGGAGCCAGGTTGGTCCTTCTTGCCCTTTCTTGGTGGGGTTTTTCTTTTTTTTTTTTTTTTTTTTTTTTTTTTTTTTTTTTTTTTACAGTGAGACTTATTCCTGCTAAATGCAGAATAGTGCCGGAGAGTGGTGCTGTAACAACATATGCACATTTCCATGCCCACCGTGACCCTGCTAGACCTCCTCTCTCATTCCCGAGACCCATGGAGCGGGCTCTGTGCAGCCTTGGGATTAAACTGTGCACAGTAGCTTTCCATGTTTTCCCTGTCTGCCTTTTCTGGCAGGCGTGGAAGGGTACACTGTGCCAGCATTTGGCCCGTAGTACATGTCCTAAATAGTTATTTACACAGTTTGAGTCCATTTTAGTCAACTGGGTAAATAATAGCCCTCTTCAAAAGATTTATAAATCCATAAATATGTCTTTATACATACCCAATAGACAGAAATAACTCAATCTGTCAAGAACATATCCAAAGAGGTGTTTCCCCCACAGACAGGAGTAATACATATTTTAAAACTTTCTCTACTGTATTATTTGTACCACATTTCTTTTTCCCCATTTCTTTTTCAATTTTCATCACTTCATTATGGCACCTGTGGTACAAAAAAAAAAAAAAAAAAAAAGAATGAAAGAAATCCCCTAGGCTTTGGTCTTCTGTTAACAGCCTCTTTGCTGCATAGTGTAGACATGTAACAGGTTACATATATCTCAACTGAGTCCTATTCTTTTGGACTTACAAAGTAAATGAAATAAAATAAGTCATCCAGGAATTTTTTAATGGCAGATTTCAAAAGATAGTAAAAGTTCCTGTCTAGCAATTTGGGGGATTTTGAGTACTTGATCATTTTCTCAAATTTTGTGTGTGTGTGTGTGTGTGTGTGTGTGTGTGTGTGTGTGTGGTGCTGGGCATTTTACCTTTGAGCTACACTCCCAGCCCTATATTTATCATTTTATTTGGAAACAGGGCCTCACTACTTGCTGGGCCTCACTAGTTGCTGGCTGCAAACCTGTGATCCTCCTGTCTCAGCCTCCCAAGTACTGGGATTACAAGTGTGTGCCACCGTGCCTGGCCTTAGAACAAATTTTTATATAAGCATAAAAAATGAAATGCAAAATCCAATTCTGGGCATTCTGAAGAGAATGTGCATAAGGTATGTAATTAAGAAAACACCAAAGATGTTATTATTCAGGAACTTCATGTTTATTCATGACTTCCATAATATATCTTTTCACCAACTAAGATTATTTATCATGACAACTCTTCCTATGTCTTCAGCTCTCATTTAATATTAACACCTGTGGCCCTCTGCAGGAAATTGATTCTTTAATAGTGAAGCCTCCTTAAATTGGCATTTAAAAGGAAGGGCTTCACATCTGTGTTTGGCTGAGGATTCTGACACTGTTGCTATAACATTGGTTTCGCCTACTCTTCAGCTTCCTCAAGGCATTTCCAAAGATACTAGACTGAATCCTTATTTTATCCCTGTCGGTTATTTGCTATTTTCCCATTTTGCAGGAGAGTACGAAGTAGCTGAGAAATCCTGGAGGGTGGCTGTCAGGGGCAGCCTGGGATATCGGTCTGTGGGATTTGTAACTGCTGTAGACAGAGTGTTCTCAGGGCTCCCAGGCAGTGTTTTGTAATATGAGGTACATTTTGGCAGATAAGCATGCCCTTCCTGTGTCTTTTTTATCCTACTGTGCATGGCTGCCCTACTGACCGTCGTCAGGGCCTATTCCAGGAGGTGTGTGGTTTGGAGCAAGAGAACATCAAGCATGCCTGGTGCTTCTTCCTAGTGGATTCCCAGTCCCTCCCAGAGGGCTGCTGCAGCCCTTCCAGACGTCACATGCAGCTATAGCTACGATTGGCCACATTCTGAGTTTGGGCATGTCTCCCTTTTTGGTCCAAAGTCAAGGGAGCTGAATAAACCATAAAGATAAAATAATGAAATCAGATATTAAGGGCTGTCTGTCAGTGTAGGCATTCCCATCCGTTTGCTTTGTGAGCCAGGTCATGGAGGATCAGGCAGGTAAGAGACTTGCCCAAAGTCACAGACTGGTTGGTGGTCAAGTTGAGACTTGAACCCGTGTAGTCTGAGTCTTAGAGTCCAAGCTCCTAACCATCACGTCCTATTTGATGTAGTGCTTTCGTGCAGCTTACAAATAGAAAAACAGATAATTTGCCAGACATTCTTTCTGTTACCAATTCGACAACTCTTTTCCCAGTCCTCTGTACGGGGTCTAGTACTGAGCAACGTAATGGTGACGTAGCCATGAAGAAGGCGGGATCGGCTGAGACTCGAGGGATAATCCTCTGCTAGGGAATGAGAACCTCATTTTGTGTGCTAAGTAAAATGATGATTGAGCTATTTACAAAGGGAGCACGATGATTGATATGATTAATTTGTATTATGCATTAAGAGCCTATACCATTTCACTCCTTCAAAGGGTTATTGAATGGAGAATCAGAGCATAGAAAACAGGTTAGGATATTTCTCTCGCAGAACATTTCCCACTTGAAGCTCATCTTCTTTTCCTCTTTTGTGGGGATAAAGAAGAAGTATTATTTTGGAATTTGAAATTTGATGTGAAACATTTCAACCCAAAAGGACTTTAGTGGTTGGAACCTCTAAAACCCATGTATGAACTTCTCCTTTTGGGAGCAGGTCTCTCATCAACAAAAGTACCACTAAAGAAAAGGAAGAAAGGGAAAGCAGCATGTTTCTTGAAAGAGGAATCGCAGAAAAGCACTGCCATTTCTTTATAAGCATGTATCAATAGTTGCAATGCCTCCCACTACCCCACCCCCCCTGCACACCAGCTTTTGTACGAGTCCAGGCAACCTATAGGCAGAAGGCAATCCCATGTATTATTGAGGGGAATCTCAAGGCAGTTGTTCCAGACCTGTGAAGCCAAGGAGCAGAGCTGCCTGCAAGGGGGTGGGGAGCGCCACAGGAGGAGGTGGGGAAGGGCCACATTGTGTTCCAGATGACTGAGCAACGATTTATATACCAGCTCGCCTTTTTACATGAAGAAGAAAAGTAATAACAGCCCAAACCCAGGCATTGGAAACAGTCAGCTGTCTGATGAATAATGGGATAGGTGGGAAGGAGTTTTCTGATTGGATGTCTTAATGAGCACATTTCGCACAGAGTTTGGGCTGCAGTTCCCCTTGACCTTTGCCCTTTATTGACCAAACTGACACTTCATTTTTCACATACTTCCAATTATGGCTGGGCTTAAGTGTTGCCCTCCCTCCTTTATTTCTTTCCTACGGACAACTTGAGAGTGGTAGAGGCCACAGAAGATATTTTAATTTGAAAAACTACCCTTGCAACTCAGGTTTAGGGTGTAATCTGAAACTGCTGTCTGTTTGTAGTTTTTCAGATGAAAACACAAGTTAGTGCTGCTTGTTTAGAAACAGTTTTCTTGGGGGTAAAATAGTAATTCCTACCGATTTAGAAAACAAAGTGTAATAACTTCAGAACTTTGAAAATGAAGAAGGGTATTTAAAAATGTTTTTCTTTCTCTTTCTCTTTTTTTATTTTTGTTTTGTTTGTCTGTTGGTCAGAGGCATGTGGCTAATCTATATTTGTTCACACTCGCTTCTTTAGCTTCGCATCTCTCCTAGGGCATCTTATATTTTAATGGCACTATAATGTATTTTGACTACTATGCTTTTGAGAAAAGAAAAAATAAGACCTAACTGTGACCACAGGCCTCAGCCCTGAGACCACTGCAGCCCTCAGTGTCACTTTGGTTATGCTTAATGTTGAACTGCAAATTAAGTGTGGCCTTTGCACACGGTGGCAGGCAGAATAGGAAAATGATTTCCTGGTGGGAAAAGTCAGGTGCAAAAAAGAAAGGAGAAGTTATTATACTCGGCAAATCCCCGTTATCAAAAGGTCCATATTATTAACTTTTCAAACATGTTGAATTAGATGTTGAGATAGAGAACTGTTTTCCCAAGAACCCCTTGTAATACACTCACCTTTCCTTTTATTGACTCATCAAATGCGAGTAACCATTTTCTGCTCTGCATTTGCTTGACGTTTAGCATCGTGAAAGAAGGTCATCTTGCAGAAAGGCAACTTCATCATTGAGAAGGAGTAGCTGTCTATTTCGGGGCGTGAACTCAGCCATCAGTGTTTTCATTGAAAGTGTATCTTTTATTAGGCAATATCAGTAGTAAACTTGAGGTCATTGTTTTTCATCTTAAACACCCAAACAATGCATTTGAAATTATTTACAGCCAAATAGATTTCCCTGTAGCACAGACGTATTGGCCTCAAAAGTGGATAAAGTGTTACCTACTTTATTATGTAGCCCTCTGGCATCTCCATGGCATATTTTTACTATAATATGGTAATAAAAGAATATGTAAAAGACAGACAAAGGTTCTGTCTTTTTCTGTAAGGTGACCTCTGTTACCGAGTAACTGCTTTACTTATGAGCTTGTTAAAAACTCAAAAAATGAGCTTTTCATACTTCACAGGCATTGATGTGAAAATGAGCTGTCCTGTGAGTAGTTTTCTTGATCATTTTTAGAACAATTGATTAGCCAAAGAGCTCTTGTCATTAGTTGACATTGACTGATAGCAATTTGTCACAAGCTCTGAAGGTCAGCTAGACAGTTGGAGTTTCAGCTTGTCTTTGACTGACCTTTACTGATTCCATCCTCATGTGATTGGGTTTGAATAGGTCTGACCCTCAATTGGAAAAGACAGGACATTAGTCAACAGGGTCATTTCTTATATTTTCTGTTGATTGCTCATTTTTATTTATGTGCAAATTCATGGTCTGCATTTCTTATCCATTTGTGCACTCTCATTTTTGAAACTTAAAAGGTGTGATATTTATTTAGTGCATCCTAAAAGCCACAATTCCTTTGGTTTGCATTGAACAGGAGGCTTGCTATGTGCTGCTATAGAATTTGCTACCGACAATGACCTTTGTCACCGAGGCTGATACTAGGGGTTTGTGGCAAGTGATGGGTTAGAGTTTTGTGTTGCTATTGCCTTTAAGGAACACTGGCTTCAACGTGACTGTGGAACTTCTAAAATTATGCACTAATCCTTTGACTTCTCTGCAATTAATTACTTTGTCTCCCAAGGATCATGCACTATTTTTAATAAATGAAAATGGAATGGTAAGAAATTATGAATAATGATGTTATATCAATTTGTCACTTAGCTTTGCAGCCGGAAGTATGCACTTTTATTTATTTATTTATTTTGTGGTACTGGGGATTGCACAGGCGTAGGGGGAGATTCTACCTCTGAGCTACACCCTCAGCCCTACTTTATTTTTTATTTTGAAACAGGGTCTCACTAAGTTGCTGAGGGCCTTTCTAAGTTACTGAGGCTGGCCTCGAACCTACAGTCCTCCTCTTTCCACCTCCCAGGTACTGGGATTAAAGGCATGTGCCACCACGCTTGAGTGCACATTTTTTTAAAAAAAAGATATCTACTTTTCAGTTTCATTCAGTCTGTTGTAAACCAGAGAATGCTCCCTGGCTAGAAGAGTATTATTAGCATTTCTGTGAGAGCAGAGTAATTTTCTCTCACAGTGGACCTTGTTCAGAATACTCAATTCTTTTTTTCCAAAGCTATATTTTCCAAAGCTGCATCACATACAGGAGAATATACTCCATACTCATATTAATAACATACCTTCTATTGTTCTGTGTTAATAATAAAAATGGTGATCTTCACTTTAAAAGTCCAGATCTTCTTCTGCAATTCAGTGTCTATATAAGGCTGTTCTCTTATTCTTTCTTACCTTCCCTTCTCTGTGTTGGGGTTTAAACTTGAAGCAGTAACTTGTTTTTCAGGTTGCCTCTCCCAGGCATTCCAGGGCCACCACACACAGCCTGGCACAACTTAAACATGTGTTTTAGTTTCTACCCAAGAAAATAAACGAGGAGGGAATCCATTGTCCCAGGTGGTGGATTCTTCACACCGCGTCATTCTTGGCAAGGCAGGAGTGAGGAAGTTAATTTTAGGGAAGCATTCATTTAACATAGCCCAAGGAGATAAAAAAGAGTTTAGAAGTATAATCTCTCTGTAGATGAGCCAACATGTTATCAGGAGTTGTATTTAAGGGGGGAAATGTAAATTTATACATTCTAGTCAAGTCATCAAAATGGATTAAGCACTTACTGCGAGGCAGGTGCTGTAAGAAGATGAGCGAGCCGGTCATTGTGTTTGTCCTTGGGAAGTTGGTGTGTGCTTCCAAGGACATCGAGTGAAACAGTCACTGAGTACCGAGATTTCTTAGCCATGGATGCTATTTGCCAACATGCCAGGGGTCCAGCCGTGGGGAACTCCGTGGTTAGGGCTGCAGGCTGAAACTCAAGACGTGGCCACCTAGGGCCTCTGCTGTTGTAAACATGGGGTCATCATTGTTTTCAATGCAGTGAGTCACCTGGCTGCCCACTCACGTGGGTCTTCTTCAGGAGATCGTGGTGTCCTGTGAAGAGAGGGACCCCCCACAACAGTTTGGTGAAGCCAACGGGCACTTTCTCAGCATCATATTTTTATTAATGTGTTAAAAATGCAAGAACTGCCAAGTATTCTTGAGTGTTGGTGCACACCTGTAATCCCAATTCTTGGGAGGTTGAGACAGGAGGATCTCAGGTTTGAGACCAGCCTTAGTAACTTAGTGAGAACCTGTTTCAAAATAAAAGTAAAATAAAATGGGGCCGGGGTCTAGTTTAGGGGTAAAACACTCCCGAGTTCAATACCCAGTACTGGGAGAAAAAAAAAAAAAGCATTTGAGAACTACCAGATGTGGTGTTATATGCCAATAATCCCAGAGTTTGGATGGCTGAGACAGGAGGATCTCAGTTGTGAGACCAGCCTCAGCAACTTAGCAAGATTCTCAGACCTATATGGGAAACCAGTTATATTGAAATCCCATTATCAAAATATACTTTTAAAAATGAACTGTAATGCTGGGCATGGTGGTGCACGCTTGTAATCCTAGCATTTGGGAGACCAGAGGATCCAGGTTCTCTGCCAGCCTCAGCTACCTAGTGAGGCACTCCACAACTTAATGAGACCCTGTTTCAAAATAAAGAATAAAAAATAGGGCTCGGGGTGTAGCTCGGAGGTAGAATGCCTCAGAGTTCAATCCCCAGTACCGCAAAAAAAGAAAAAAAAAAAAAAAAAAAAAAAAAAAAGGACTGTAACATAGTACAATGTAAGCATTTGTTAAATATGTATTATATAACAAGGCATACTGGTAATTCCATTGTCTGCTGCATTTTTGAAGTAGTGAGAATGTAAATGATGTGCTAAGATATTTGTACTAACTATATTGTGATATGTAAATATGATTTCCATCGGGGACAAAGTCATAGGCCCTGCTAACAGTTCTGTGGTTTGTTATTTATCTATATACATACTTGAAGGAAATACTAATTCTAATTATAGATTAGTGAGACAAAATATAGTTTCCCCCTCTTTGAGTTATATTATTCCTTTAATTCTAATCATAGACCCCTTAGGGGTGGAAGGAGGGCCTATGTAGCCCAGCTAAGAACTTTCAAATTTAATTTAAGTGTTCAAGAAGTTTTCCACAAACCGTCTGGTTGGAGGCAGTGACCCTCTTCCGTGCTATCCTGGCATCCCATGCTCTTATCCTTTATCATATGTTGAACGAGCTATTTATGGGTCATCCTTCCCAGGAGAGTGCCTGTGGATACAGCATAGGATATAGCAGGTGTCCAGTGAGTTCTTTTTTTTTTTTTTTTGCGGTACTGAGGATTGAACTCAGGGGCATTCTACCTCCAAGCTATACCCCCAGCCCTGTCTTTTATTTTTTTATTTTGAAACGGGGCCTCACAAAGTTGCGGAGGGCCTCACTAGGTAGCTGAGGCTGGCTGCGAACCCGGATCCTCTGGTCTCAGCCTCCCAAATGCTGGGATTACAAGCGTGCGCCTCCACGGTGTGTTCTTCACCTTTGATATCCTCTGCCCCGCACAGTTATAGGCACATAGTCATTGATGGATCATTACTTATTAAAGAGGACTGAGAACCCTCTCCTGTTTCCAAATACTGCTTCTACTATGTTCCCCCAGGACTGATTTATTCTGGGTACTGGAGAGTTAATCTCCCATGGAAATCTGTCAAAGTATACATAGGTGCCACGGTCTCACCTATCCTGGCTTTCAGAGATGCAATTCAACAGGGACAATCGAGGAAAGATTCAGTGAGGAGCTGTTTTAGAAGTTGGGGATGGATGAGCTTGGGGATGTACATAAAGTCACACAGCTTACATAATTCCCTATTGCATCTACTCTTACCCTGGGATATCATCCTGTGCTCCTCAGAGGGCATACAACAACAACAACAACAACAACAACAACAAAATGGGTGGAGGAGACAGCAGCAACAGCATTTCAGGATCTTTTGAGAGACTGTCGAGCTGGGGATGAAGATGAATTCTGAGACAAGACCCTAAAGCAGGACTAATTGTGCTCGCCTGGAAGGATGCTTTTATGGCCTGCACCCTTCCCAGTAGCAGATACAATTTCATCTCCTGGGATGTGATATTTAGCTCTACCCCTGAATTTCTGTCTCTCCCCCATGAATGCTAGCACCAATTAAGGATAGTAGTAGAGGTTTTGGCTGTTGGCCTAGCAAAAAAAAAATAATAATAATAATAACCCCCAACAGCAAATCTATGCCAAGCATTTTCCTTAAAAGATGTAGGCGTTGTCTACTTCTTTGTATTGATTGGTCCCAGAAGTGTAGTCGGTAAAGTTGGGTTTTGCTCAAGTGTCTGGCTTTGCAGATTAGTTCAGTCTTGCAGATAATTTTCCATAATTACTTAACCTAAAAGCATTCTATCTGATTAGTACAATTAGCTTTGGCTTTCCCCCATTTACCAATATCAACCAATATGCATTCCCTCCTAGGCACAGCTCATTGTATTTCCTAACAAACAATAAAGTAGAATTTCCTTTCACTTATTTTTTTTTTTTTGATCGGGAGGTAAAGAGAACATGCTCTTTTGTAGCATATTTTAAAATTTATTCACAATCATACCTTTTTAGGAAAGGGGAATTGAAGAGTGGATGCAGAATATATTTGTCAATAGGCTGGTTGCTAGATTGTCAGCATTTGATCAATGCTATCTCATGAACAATATCACTTGTGTTAGTTTGGGTCTTTGTGTGAGTGCCCCTATTAAAGTGTGTCTATAGCTGGGCATGGTGGCACACACTTGAATTCCAGTACTTGGAAGGCTGAGACTGGAGGATCTGGGTTCGTGGCCAGCCTCAGCTACTTAGCGAGACCTTCCGCAACTTAGTGAGACCCTGTTTCAAAAGAAATAATTAAAAAAAAATAGGGCTTGGGGTGTAGCTCGGAGGTAGAATTCCCCTGGGTTCAATCCCCAGTACTGCAAAAAAAAAAAAAAAAAAAGTGTCTGTGATATCAGGACAGGTGGCACCTTGACCTCCTTTTTATACTTTGACACCTCGGAATAAAAGTATATACAGATATGCCTTGACTTACAGTTGAGTTATGTCCTATAAGGCCATTAGAAATTGAAAGTGGAAAATGCATGTAATATACCTCACCTATCCAACAGCATAGTTTAGCAATACAGCACATTGTAGAATATCAGTTGTTCACTCCAGGTAGTTCAGAAGAATATTATTATAAGATCATTGTATAATGACTAGAAATAGGCAGTTAATTGAGCTCTGAGCTTCCTAACAACCAAAACAAAGAGGGAAATAGAATTCATTTGCAAGATTTACAGCATTCATGGAAGTTACTCAGAAGAATCCTTTTGACTGGAATTAAGATCTAAAAGAAATTCCCCTCCTGCCTTCACACAGAGTCCAGTGAGATGTCACACGCTAACATCCTTATAACACCTGTGTGACCCCGTTTACATTACCCACGACTCCCAGCACAATGCTGCAAATATAATAACAGATGATAAATATTTGATTGCTTGATTTGGCTAGATGTGTGGAATTGCTCTTAAATTCTTAGTTTTCTTCCCTTTCTTTTTCTTTTTTTTTTCAGTACTAGGAATTGAACCCACGAGCATTCTACTTGGAGCAACACCCCCAGCCCTTTTTATTTTTTGTTTTCAAACAGGTGTTTTTAATTGCTGAGAGTCTCACTAAGTTGCTGAGGCCAGTCTCAGACTTGTGATCATCCTGTCTCAGCCTCCCATATACTAGGATTACAGGTGTGCACCACCATGCCCAGCTAACTTGTTGGTATTTAAACTAGTCTTGATGGCCATGGTTGTAACAGATGAGAGCCTGTTTTATATGACCAACGGTGTTGGATGTTGATGATTTTATGCTGCCAGGAGGTCAGCAGTAAAAACATTTTCTTCTAGGGCTAAAGTGTGGGGCACAAGCCAGTAACTACAGAGATGACTGTAGTTTTACACTTGTCTGTCTCCTTCTGCCCATTTTATGTGTATCAGCTCCCCTCTCCAGTCATTTCTGTCTCTGCTGGGGGCCTCAGATGGTGGTGAGAAGGTCTTGTTGCTCTGGTTATTCTGCCCTTGGACAGGTAACGGAGCTGAAGAGATTCAGACAAGCCCTGGTTAAAATGGGAAAGTTGGGGGGCTGGGTTGGGATGCCTCAGTGGAAAGATTCAGGGACCATGGTCTTTAAAAAGGAATGGTATAGCTTGGCATGGTGGTGCACGCCTGTGATCCCAGTACTTGGGAGGCTGAGATGGAAGGATCACAGGTTCGAGGCCAGGCTCAGCAACTTAGTGAGACCCTGTTTCAAATTAAAAAAATAAAATAGATCTGGAGGTATAACTTAGAGGTAGAACATCCCTGGATTCAGTCCTCAGTTTAAAAAAAATAGAAAAGAAAAGAAAGTTCTGAAGGAGTATCATCTCTGCCCATATAATTAGAGGGAGCTGGGCATTACAAATATTTGCATTATTGCATATTAGCACCAAGAACATCCCCTTATGTTAAAGGAATAAACTTAGTGCAAACAAAAGGTATCGCTTGATATTGTGAATTGTAAGCTTATGAGACCACCCCTCCCCAAGACAGACAAGGTGAAACAAATAGTCTCATTCCTTAACTGAATGAGTATTAAAGAACATCCATTGCACACACCAGCCTCGTGCTAGATGTGAAAATTCAGAGCTAAAAAGCTTGCTTTGGGAATAAAGAAACTGACAGTGCAGTGGAGGGGCAAACAATTAACATCTCTCAAGTTAAGTCTCATGAGTGAGAAGGTTCAGTGCAATTTGGAAATTGAGGAATGGCACCCAACAAATCAGCAAGGAGCTCCTGGCCCAGGTCTGGCTTCCTTGGGGCTTTCCATGGCAGACACTCTTAGTCCATCCCAGAAGCCTTTCGCATCAAACCTGAACGGAGCTCTGCACAGACTGCAGTCAGCCCTGTAGTTACTGGCTTGTGCCCTACACTTTAGCCCTAGAAGAAAGTGTTTTTACTGCTGACCTCCACCTACTTCCCCAAGGGAGTGTCTTTGACAGCAACATG
>PVLC010021170.1:0-28181 GCA_004027655.1 Graphiurus murinus
GGGCAAAAGTCAGTCCCCGATAAGTCGCTTTTGTTGGCCCGAGAGACAACCTCCAAAGCTTTCAAAGTAATTCTCATTTTTTTCTCCCCCGATTTCCTTCACTAAAGCATTTTATGCTTGGCTGTCTGGTTTCTCTCTCGAGAACAACCTCCGCACTGCAATCTGCATCGACCGGATGGGTCACGATGCCATTTCTCCGTTTCTGCAAGACTATTTATTGCGCTCTGGAGGTCTCTTTGATGGCAAAATTCAGTTTTAGATAACTTATTTTCAACTTGTGTGTGTATGGGGGGGGGATGTAGCCTGATACTTTAAATTGTGGTCTGTTACAGGATAGATTTGATTTAAATGCAATGTGCTATTGTAAAGCAGCTTTGTCTAAGTGGGCAGGCAGCTGCATTTTAAAAAATTCCATTTGCACTGAGGCATTCTTTGGTGTCCTAAATGCTAATTTCTTAGTTTTTAATCTCTAGTTATTATGTGGCTTTATCTTAAGCTTCTGCTATTTTTTTAAAAGTGCTTTTTAGTTGAATTTTCTCTGCAGCACTGTCACACGTACTAGTACTGAAACCCATTTTAAGAGACATTCAAGGAATGTTAGCGTTAAATTACAGAAAGCAGTTGCTCTCTTTGGATGGAACTTTGAGAGAGGATTGTGGTAGGGACACTTGGAGTTTTCACGGCGGGAGCCCCCATCCGCAGACGTCACCGGAGATCTCAGGAGAAAAGAGATGGGCTGCACAACCTTCCTTTATGCCCAGGGCTGCAGGGACTGGAATGGAGCACCAGGTCGAGTGAAGCCGCCACCTGCTCTCCCAGGTGTCCGAGATCACCTAGGTCCCGTCCCCAACAGCTCTAAAAGGGCGAGCTTTCACAACCCGGACCTGGGGGGGGGGAGGTTAGAGAAGAGAGGAGAAGGTACTGTGGGGGGATGATTGCTTTTCTGGAGAACTGAATGGAATCCTCAATTTGACCAGAATCCACTGAGGAGCCAGCCATTTTCCTTTCTCCACTTGCAAAGTATCTTCCTTAAAAATTTTTTATTGGATAATGACAAATTATAATTGTATATATTTATGGGATACAAAAATGATACTATCATAAGTGGATACACTGTGGAATGATTGACTTGGGCTAATTAACATATCCATCATCACAAATACTTATCATTTATTCCTGTCTAACTGAAATGTTGTGTCTTTTCACCAACAGCCAATTATATTCTTTGCAGAAATTTTTAGCCTTACTTCCAATTCACTTCTTTCCAGATTCAAACAAATAAAACAGATCCAAGAATACTTACGTTTTAGGTGTATACAACTGCACTTAATGTTTCTCCCCCCACACTTTAATTGTGTCACGCATGGTCACAGACGGTGAAAACTGGCAAGGATGGTAATAGCCTGAAATGCCAGAGTAGAGCTGGCCTACGCCTGTGGGCCTGTGAGCTCACAGTAATATTCTTTATCTGAAATGTTTGTATATAAAAAACATCAGCCAAAAAGGGTGGAACTTAAGGCATGAGAGCATTTACGAAATTGGAAAAAAAATTAAGTTTTTGAAAGTCATTATTAGAAAATGAAAGCAATAGGAATTTACTAAATGGATTTATACTCATTTAAATTCTTAAAGAATAGTGATGGATTTTTTTTTTTTGGTATGGGTAAAATGTCTGTATTTCAAAAATCTAAGGGTATAAATACTTTAAGGGGACAGGTATTATGTAAGATATTTATGTTTATCTTGATCTTTTATTCTTTTTTATATATATGAATAGACCAATAAGAAACTTCCCCAACATCAAATAGGAAGTTATTTTCTAGAATAAAATCCTACAGCAGTATTTCTGATACATAAAATACTTCATTGTATATATTTTTACTCCTTTTACATGTTTTCCTATAATAAGTGGAAAACACGAGATCCTGAAGCAGTAATTCCTATGCAGTTAGAAAGAAGAGTATTGTTCTCTTTACGAAGAGAAAGGATTAGAAGTTCTAATTTTTTTTTTTTTTTTTTTTTTTGCGGTACTGGGGATTGAACTCAGGGGCATTCTACCTCTGAGCTACACCACCAGTCCTATTTTTTATTCTTTATTTTGGAACCGAGTCTCACTAAGTTGCAGAGTGCCTCACTAGGTAGCTGAGGCTGGCCAGGGAACCAGATCCTCCGGTCTCAGCCTCCCGAATGCTGGGATTACAAGCGTGCGCCACCACGCCTGGCTTAGAAGTTCTAATTTAATGGATCTAGTTGATCATTTATCACATTCTATCCCTAATTTAGCTCTTTAATTCATGAATGGATATCTATCCAGTTTGATACACTTGAGTTGTAGACCCCAGTTTCCTTTAAAATTTGAACAACCCACCACAAAAGTCAAAGCCTCATAGAATGAAACTGTCAAAACTTTAAGTCTTCTGAAAGTGGCTTAGAACCTCAGAAATGGTCAAAGCAAATAAAATGCAGATGATATGCAGCCTAAAGAATAGAAAATGCAACCTGGCATCGTGACGCATGCTTGTAATCCCAGTATTTGGGAGGCTGAGA
Organism: Graphiurus murinus; assembly: GCA_004027655.1. Lineage (NCBI taxonomy): Eukaryota > Metazoa > Chordata > Mammalia > Rodentia > Gliridae > Graphiurus > Graphiurus murinus. Next base: position 2,548 of record PVLC010021170.1, read on the forward strand.
CCAGAGGATCCTGGTACGCAGCCAGCCTTAGTGAGACCCTGTTTCAAAATAAAGAGTAAAAAATAGGGCTGGGGGTGTAACTCAGAGGTAGAATGCCCCTGAGTTCAATCCCCAGTACCGCAAAAAGAAAAAAAAAAAATAGAAAATGCATTATTCTCCTGTTTCCTATATTTGGGCCTAATCAATAGACACTGTCATTAGTGACAGCACAGATGATGGGCTACAAATGACCACTGTTTCTTTTCTTCAGTGACACTTTAGGTAGTCCTCAATGTCTGACTGTATTCTGTTTAATTATGTAAATGACCATTGCAAAGAATATTATGGATACATTTTCTGGAGCCCCATACTTTGGATACCATTTGATCCAAAGTTTCAAAGAACCCTCTTGCCTTAAGCATATCATATTAATTTGTTCCTTTAATTTTTATTTTCTTTAGTATAGAATTTGTAACAAAACTTTCAACCTCAACAGAGAATCTTAAAATAAAATTCAAGGGAAAAATCCAGGCTAAGTAGCACACGCCTGTAATTCCAGTACTTGGGAGGCTGAGACAGGAGGATTGCCAGTTTGAGGCAAATTCTGTAACTTAATGAGACCCTATCTTAAGATAAAAAAATATAAATATTATATATATATTAAAGAATAAAAATAATGAATTCCACATCTTTTCAGAGACAACAAAAGCAAAATTCACATTCTTTTATCAACGTATTTCACAATTTAGTTCGTATGTTTACCCACTGTCTGAAGAATCAAAGTGTACTTATTTATTTATTACAGTTTCTCCTTTAAAGTTCCCTTTACTACCCTAAAAGGAGGGAGAGTGGAACAAGATAAATAGTAACCTTTGACAATTTTTACTTATACCACAATCTCTAGGAGAATGAACTGGTCTGGTTAATTTTTAAAAGGAAAAAAACAAAACAAAACAAAAAAAACCAACAACAAAAACGAAAAACACCCAAGAAACTAAAACTGATGTTTGCTAGTTGTTATAGTTTGGATGATGAATGTCTCCAAACGTCCATGTATTAAAGTCTTGGCCCCCAGGGTGGCTATTTGGAGGTGCTGTGGACCTTTAGAAGGAGAGGTCTTGTGGTGGGTCCTTTGGTCATTGGGAGCATGCCTTGTAAGAGACTCCCATCTCCTTCCTCTTCCTCTGCTTCCTGGCCATAAAGTGTCATATGTTCCCTGCCTTTGCCATCTGTTACCACTATCAGATGCCCAAAGCAATGATCTGCCAAATCTAGGACTGGAGTCTCCAAAACTATATGCCCAAACAACCCTTTTCTCTTCATAAGTTAATTATCTCAGGCATTTTGTTATAGTGATGGAAAGCCAACTAGCATAATAGTGGATGCAGGTTGGATTCCTTTTGATCTAATTTATTATTTACCAAATACCTTTTGAGCCCCTATTTGGGCCAAACAATGTACTAAGAACCTTATGTTCAATATTTGATTTCACAGTAACCCTACTTGCCTATGAAATAAGTACTATTATAACCCATTTTACAGATAAGAAGGAAATTGAGGCAAAGTATGCATTAGTAATATCTCCAGTTGACTTCTATCAAGCCTCAATTTCTCCTTCATCTCATTATAATTAATATTATGATTCTACCCTTGTGTATTGCTACTTTCTTGTCCACATAATATACAAGATAATGGTCTAAATACTGTGATTATATTATTCTCTTCAGTAGTATTCTATTTCCTCCAGAGAAAACTTAAAGTTGTAAGTTATACATTCTGAATCTCAACCATATAGCAGAAACTGCTACTTGCCTGCCGTAACTGCAGAACATCCATGCTTTTGGGGGGGAAAAATAAAAAAATAAAAAACATGCCCAGATAAAGGTTGGTTTTTCCAAGCATTGCTGTATTTTTACCTACTACCTGAAGGAGGGAAAAGACAGAAGCTCATCTCATTGTTTTAGTGTTCTTACCATATTCCTCCTTTAAAGTTTATTTTGTAATTTCCAAGAAAGCAGTATTCTAGAAGAAAAAAGTGACCATTGATGTTCTTAAACCTTGACATTTGTCTTACTCTCCATTTTCATATTTACAATTGCCCACAGAACATTTTCAATAGGAATTTTTTATAGATGCTTCAAACTCAACATCTTGAAATAACCATCCAGCTCCATGGAACTCTTCTTCCTCTTCTCCCCAGCACTTTGATGGTGCCCACCATCGACCCGGCCCTCCAAACCAGAATTAGATGCCACCTTCAGTACCTCCATTTCTCTCATTCTCCATCAAATCATGATTTAAATTCTAAGAATTCCAATTGTCTCATATATCCATCTGTCACTGTCTCTATATTGTTCAGCCTCTTATCATTGATCTTAGACTTGTTCTTTTTTGATCCTACAACTATTGAAAAAATTCAAATAAAGTCTCAATGCTCTCCTGAATAAAACCACTCAGTGTTTTCTCCCTTTTAGCAATAAAATTAAAATTCCTCAGCACAGCATACAAGACCATTTTCTGGCTTTTTCAAGCCCCCCTAGCTCTAGTTTTTGCATTTCTTTTTAGTGCCTTATGCTCCATCACATCGTGGTATCTTAGTTTACTAAACATGTAATAGTGTTTTACTTCACTGTAGTTTTGCAGATGCTTTTTTGTTTCTTGGAAAGTCTTCAATATCTTGTCTTGCCTTTAAGAGTCCTATTACTCCCTCAAATTCAGCTAAAATATCACTTCTTTTTTTTTTCTTTCTTTCTTTTTTTTTTGCAGTAATGGGATGGAACCTGGGGGCATTCTACCTCCAAGCTCTATTTTTTATTCTTTATTTTGAAGCAGGGTCTCACTAATTTGCGGAGGGCCTCACTAGGAAGCGGAGGCTGACCTCAAACCCGGATCCTCCAGTCTCAGTCTCCCAAATGCTGGGATTACAAACATGCACCACCATGCTCAGAGAAGTTAGCATATAGCATAAATAACTTCCAGCATATAGCAGACAGTTTACAAGGTTGTTGTGCAGATTAACCAAAATAGTACCTAGGAAAAGACAAACTATGGAGCTATATTTAAACACAAAATACTAAGTAATAGAAATCCATCTATTAGTTATTGAGTAAAAGCTTATATTGTTCATTTTTTTCATCTTGAAAAGAAAAATGAATATGTTACAGCATTATAAAAATAAAACTTGTTTTGGTTGAACCTAACTCTGACATAAGGAAACTTTATAACATTTGCAGAAGTGTCTTCCATCTTAGTTAGATTATTAACATGCAAGTTGGATTTCTTTTATGTTAAAAAAGACACATTAAAAGTATTGAAAAGTATTCATTAGACAATTGATTCAATGATGTTTATTCTATTATTTTTGTTTTCTGGACCTTAAGCATAGATTACAAGTATAAAACTATAATAAACTACCTTGCATTTGATCTCAAACAGATATCATTTTCTTCATTTTATAATTCCCTAGAAAGAGTCCATATTATATTTCTTTCTAGAAGTTATGTGCATATAATGTGGTAGAGATAGGGGCAACTCCGTAATTTAATCCTAGGTTCTAGTAACTATTTTCTGATAATGACAGAATATTCCCCTAGTTTTAGCTTTTCCAGGTACACATGAAGCAGTAGATTACAAATTTAGGAGGAAGAGGACTTACTATTTTGTTCCTAAAGGAGAGAACAAAACAGGTTTGCTCACTTCATTTTCCTTGATTAGGAAATCAGAGTACATTAGAGATAAAGACAAAGGATGATGAGCATTCCATTAAAAATTTGAATGGAAAATTTTGCAATAAAATTGCAAATCATACACTTATCAAAGCACTTAAAATTTATTAGCATTGCCTCCAAACTCAAAGGCATCAAGGAATCAACTTTTATTCAAATTGTATAAAATATAAAGATGGGGAAGTATTTTTATTCGTCTTTATAGCAGTATTTTTGTGGTGGTTCATTGACATTTGGTGTTACTGATTCAGTGTATTCTGTCATTTCAGTCTGATGTTTATATTTTGAATGTGCATTTGTGTTTGTGTGTGTGTGTGTGTGTGTGTGTGTGTGTGTGTGTGTGTGTGTGTGAGTTACTGGGGATTGAACTCAGGGATGATCTAACACTGAGATACATCACACTGAGATATATACATGGCCCTTTATTTTTTTTATTTTGAAACAAGTCTTGCTAAACTACCATGCACTGGCCCTGAATCCTCCTATCTCAGCTTCCCAAGTACTGGGATTAAAGGCCTACACCATCATTGGGCTAGGAGCAGAGCTTGTAATCCCAGGACTTGGGAGGCTAAAACAGGAGGATGACAGGTTCAAGGATAGTCTCATCAACCTAGCCAGACTCTATTTCCAAATAAGAAATAAAATCAGGCTGGAGGTATAGCTCAAAGGTAGAATGCCTCTGGGTTCAACTCCCAGTACCACACACACACACACACACACACACACACACACACACACACGCATACACCACCACCCCTGGCTTATATTTTGGACTTTAATGAAACACAATTAAAATATAGCCAGCAAAAGATCATTTTAAATTAGAATAACTTCAGTTTTATGTTTTACATAAATGGAATTTTTATTTATGTTTTTATTTAAAGACAAAATGTCACGGTTAACTTTCTTTCTTTCTCTCTCTTTCTCCCTTTCTTTCTCTTTCCTTCCTTCCTTCCTTCCTTCCTTCCTTCCTTCCTTCCTTCCTTCCTTCCTTCCTTCCTTCCTTCCTTCCTTCCTTTCTTTTTATAAAACTACCAGGGACTAGAAGAGGCATAACTGGAGGTAAAGAGAATTGGAAGAAAAGTTTTTATAATCACATTGGATTATGGACTTGAACCAGAAAAGTAGCAATAAAAATGAGAAGACTATTATTTTGATATTTTGGGGATAGAATCCACAGAATTTGATACTTGGTTACATATATTGGAGAAAGTAAAATCAAACACAATCATAGAATTTGGAACTGGGCTACTGGAACAATGATATTGATTTTGGTGAATAAAAAGAAAAAAAAAAGAAAAGAAGTGCAAGTTTAGAAAAAAAGGAGAGAAAGAATGAGCTTTGCTTCTGGACATATTTCTTATATTTGAAAGGCTCTTGGTTCAACCAGGTGAAGAAGTCAGCAGACATCAAGAACTAGCAGATGTGGAACTTCAGTGAGAAGATCACACTAGAAATACTCACCTGGTAGCTATCCATGTACAGATAATAGCTGAGCCCATAAGAATAGATACAGTTGACAAAAGAGGAGGACAGAGAGATGAGAGGAGAAGGGCAAAACCTTAGGAATCATCAAAGTTTGGAAACAGGAATTTGGAAGAGTTGATTGTGCACCTGTTATTCTTTCCATGTGTTTGCTCACAGACTCCAAGAAAGCACTAAGGGTTTTACTCCTTTTAGTATTGTCAAGTAGCCCTAAGGTGTTGTCTTTAAGAAAGTGCGGGATTAAAATAATGTGTATCCAACTCAGATAAAGTAAAACACGGTTCATCGATATTAATGAAAATAGTAATATATGTTTCAAATCTGTGCTTGCTTTAGAAAATGTTAGTATATAATTAAATTCATCATTTATTTATTCATATGCTCACATATTACATACCCATGTGTGCATATACCTATCACATCTCTCTATATATCATATGTATCTAAATTTTTTTTTTCATATTTGGGGTGTATGGGAGATCTTTTTGGAAGAATAGGCTAGCCCACAAATTAATGACCCTTGTCTATCATCCAGTCTAAAAAAAATCAATCCCTGGCTGTTTTTTGTTGCTTGATCAGACACTGGAGCCCTAGCCACACCAATTGGATTGTTTTTCTTCTGGAAATTTGGCTTTGGCATAAAAGGAACGTGTTGATTTCTCCATGTGCCAGAAAATCTAATATATAACCCTTTTTTTTATCATGTTTAGTTTTATTATTATCATGATTATTTCCTGTGTATCCTATGCAGTGCCTTGTTTCCCTTAGCATTGATTTGGTTTTCCATACTATTAATTCTGTTCTTTTATGTCCAGTGCAGATTTTAACGCCAATACTACAATTTGCATGTTTTCTTTTTTAGTTCTGGTGTTTCTGCCTTTGTTTCCATTTGCTGTCTCTTTGCTGTGGTTCCATAGAGGTAATTTCTTCTTTCATTTCCTTTTCTAAAGATGTAAAATAGCTATCTTCTAAAATTTCCTTTAGTTTCTTATGGAATATTAGTTTTAGAAATATGTTTCTCCCACGAGTCTCAAGAATAGTGTCCCCTTTCTTATCTTGAATTTTCAATAAGTGCCATGCTTTGTTATTTATTTCTACTTGGAGAGAGTGGTATCTGGCCCAGAATTTTCCAACAGAGTTGAATTTGTATTTCCTTTAGGACTTTTTGCTGTTCTCTTGGGTTCTGGTAACTTCTCTTAGACCTAGCTTCAAAGGGCAAGTTGCTATGCCTAGTCATTAGTTCATTTTGTAACTTCTATTGAGTATATACCTAACCTCATCTGTTAAACTAAATTTGTACCTAGTTTTTCTACTTTAGTCTCTTTGGTCAAGCTAAAGAGTTATTATTATTATTATCATCATCATTATTATTATTATTATTCTCAGCAGTAGTGGGGATTGAACACAGGGGCCCTCTATCACAGAGCTGTACCTCTAGTCATTTTTATTTTACTTTAAAACAGAGTCTTGTTAAATCGAGGAGGCTGGCTTTTAATTTGTAATTTGTCTGTCTTAGCCTCCCAAATACTGGGATTACAGGTGTGCACCACCCCACTCAGCTTATTTTCATGGAAAATATATCAACTGTTGGTCTTATGTTTTTGTGATAATCTATAAGAAGTAGTGTTTCCAAAAAACAGCCTTGATAACAAATAATTTTCCTTCCTTCAATAAATGTGAACCTAGTATAGTAAACCATTACTACCATCCCTATCCTGCAAACATTTATTGAACACTTTATGCTATTCTGGATAGTAAATTAATAGTGCTACTTTGCATTTAAGATGGCACTGAACCAGCTTCTTCCAATTTAAAACTGAATTAAATTCATGATTTCATGTTTGAGTTCATTTAAAATAATTTCCTTAGGGACCTTTCATATTGTTGTTCATGAAAATCACATTAGGTACATAGATCATAGTACCACTGCTAGAGCTAATATGCTTTCTGTTTCAGATTTCCTAGGCCAAGTTGATGGGTATTTGAATAAAACTGAGTATTAATAGCAGTAGAATATAAGCAATATCTTAAAATCAAACATATAACACCTTGCCAATATCCATGTTTCTGTTTAATAATATACTTTATTTTTAGAGCACTTTTAGGTTTACAGAACATACATATTTTATTTTTAAATTTATTTCATTTATTTGTTTTTTGTGGTACTGGGGATTGAACCTAGAGGCATTTTACCTTCGAGCTACACTCCCAGCCTGATTTTATTTCTTATTTGGAAACAGGGTCTAACTAGGTTGATGAGAGTCTTACTACTTGCTGAGGCTGTCCTCAAACCTGCAATCCTCCTGTGTCAGCCTCCCGAGTACTGGGATTACAGGTGTGCACCACCATGCTCACCATACATATTTTTAGAAACATTCATTAACTTTAAACCTTACTGAGTTCTAGTTATGTAGATTATAGCAGTATCAGAAGCTCATACATGTTGATTGTGAATGGCTGAAAATAAGACTAACAGGTTAATTGTACTGTTTCTTTAATAAATTGTAGGTTCCTGATATTCCTAAGGAATATGCCCTTCCTCACGCCTGAACACATAAATATCACTCTAGAATAAAAATGTTTTGTTGGTAAAATGATCACATTATTGACTATTTATAGAGTAGTAAATAAAATAAATGAGGTAACAACAGCAAACCGACATTGAACTGCAAACACCGGGTGGTCAGTTGGCTGGATTTAGTTTCTTAATTATAAGCATGAACTCCGTAGTTGCATAAAATTTATATTTGGGCTTTACCAAAATGACATATTACAATTTGTAATGATAAACTTCAGAGTCTCACAAATAATAGCTCAAAGATTAAATCTATAAAAGCCGTATTCTACTAAAATCTTACTACCTGAAAACATTAATGAAATTTCCATACGTTTCTGTAGTATTTGAAAAATAAGAATTGAAATTTAGTCAGGCGTGGGGCGCACGCTTGTAATCCCAGCATTTGGGAGGCTGAGACTGGAGGATCTGGGTTCACGGCCAGCCTCAGCTACCTAGTGAGGCCCTCCGCAACTTAGTGAGACCTGGTTTCAAAATAAAGAATAAAAAATAGGGCTGGGGGTGTAGCTTGAAAGTAGAATGCTCCTGAGTTCAATCCCCAGTACTGAAAAAAAAAAAAAAAAAAAAAAAGAATTGAAACTTGAGGGCATTTGAAAGCAGTTTGAATCTGATGGATGAAGGCCAGTTTTCAGAAAGCTAAGGTTTACTCTTTGGTTTTTATGGATCCAACATGCATTTTTAAAAACAGGCCTTTCTAAAGACTTCTAAATAGATTGATGCTCTTTCTCTTGTTATTGAAGGTAATAAACCTATCAATCTAAGAGAATGGACCATTAACAATGTTATTTCTCCTCTTGCTTGTTTTATTCTAAAAGCTGTGTGAATAATTTGCCACTTTGGTCTAAAAAATAGAATACAGTAGCCTTATTCTATTTATGTTTTAGGGACTACTTGTACTCATCAGGGAAGTCAGTGTCTCTCAAGCAGCAGCTAAAATAACTTTAATTCAGAATGTTTAATGCAGGCACAGTAAGGGAGTTAAGACACAGTGCCCCCAATACTTTCAAGTAAGTCTGCTTTTTATTTTCCCCATTAGGTATTACTTGTTGGTTCCTCCTATAGCAAGGATCCTGCTTACTTGGTGATGTATTTTATTCGAATAGTATAAATTAGTGGAAAGATGCTAAAGATGAATCTCCTCAGATCTATGACAACTTTTTTTTTTTCCTTCAGAGAGAGGAAAATTGTACTTTTTGGTGGTTATGGTGATGCTTTTCTGTGGGAACTGGGAGAGGGGTAAGTAATAGGCTGCAGCAGTCAGTGATTTCTGACCACATCCTATATGAGAAGTTACAGCAGAATAGAATACATTCAGTGAGGTGGAACAGGGCAAGATCCCCTCCACAGAAAATCTCCTCCCTTACTCAGCGCCTCTCCACGCCAAAGCCCAAACTCTAACCTGTAGTATTCTCAGAGCCTCATTCGAATTTATATCCCAAATGAGTAATTTCACGATGGATAGTGGATTCCCACAGAAAAATTTGGGTCGCACTACATTGCTGAATTCACATAATGAACACATTTCATTTTATTCTTCAAGGTCTTGTTTGAATTTTATGAAGACTTCCCTGATTATCTAACCCTGGGTGACATTTCCTTCTTTTCTATTTCTAGTACTCTTAGGATGAATGGAATAATCCATGAAATATCACCATGACACTAGTTCTTTTTCTTTTTTTAAATTCTAGTATTCAACTCTAGTGGTTTTTTAGTGCAGAAGTTATAGTGTATGCCTATACTCTGTATCACTCAAAATGCCAAATTCTTGATTCATAATAGATCTCAACAATTATTTGGTTGACTAATTAAGCTGTTTCTTCAGATTTCATTCTCAGTGAACTATTTCCCTATCATTTTACTATCTCGAAGAATTAAAATTCCATTGGAAATTCTGACAATTTCTAATATTACTCTTACAATTTAATGATTATTCTGTTTCATAAGTGGTATAGTATAGTAAGTATGAAACATAATTCTACACTTACAGAACACAAACTGATAGAAAATAGTAGATCTTATACAGATCTTAAAAACAATTTTAAAGTAATTTAATTTACTATTTGATTTTATTATTGATAATTATAATTGTATTTGCATAAATGATTTATACATGTTATTTTAAGAGTACAACGTGTTGTTATGATGTATAGAGAAGGGAAATTGGATATCTCTCAATGGGTGATTTTAATTTTTATTATGCAATTAAAGTTTATCAGATATGGTAGAATATATTATAAACATATTCAAATAGAAAATGACTTAGTATTTGAGTGAATTTCCATCTAATTAGATTGAAGGGAAAAGGAAATTAGATTTGACAGAGGGAATCTCTAGGTTTATTTGACTGGGCAACAGTTTCTACAATTAGCAATAGACCCTGACACCATCTTTTGGCAACCAGTGTAATTATTTGAAAGCCAAGAAGTGTGTCTATAGTTTATGTTCTTCTTTATATAGTTGTTCTGCTCCCCCCACCCCCGCCCCTTTTTGGCTTCTGAGAAGTGAAGGTTGTGCTAGACTTCATTTTTTTCTCAGCTGTTCATTTGGGAGCTTCCCTGGAATTGATCATAGTTTTCCAAGACCTTTGTAAACATTTAAAGGATTTTCTCTTTTATTCTTTGTAATGAAAAAGCATACATTTTTATGTTTTAAGAAGTGTCTATATGTCAGTTATAGCAAAATCTACATGATTATTAAAATTTCTTTGCCACTCATCCATTTTCCACACTTTAAGACAGATTTAAAATTCTATAATATTTATTTTTGATATTCCTTATTTCTCCTATCACCCACTTGGTATATTCAAGCCAACAATTAACAAACTAGTATTGTCTGTTGTGTGGAAGAGCTCTTGCTAACTACTAGAAATATGAAGATAAACAAATTAACTATTCCAAGTCTCAGGAGCCTATGATTTAGTAGAAGAGATAGTATGTATATATAAGTTATCATTATATAATTTTATCAGTATTATAATAGATGTCTGAAATGCTATGAGAATATGAATGATTAATTGATCAGTATGAAGATAAAGGGGAATTTTACAGAAATTGTAGGTTTACAAGAAAGGAAGGAATGAATATAACTTGCAAGAATCAGCGATTTCTTTCTAAAAGTCTCCCCTAAACCTTCAGACTAGGTTTGCTGCCCTTTCCTCAGTAACTAGATTTACCCTTACTGTGTCACTCATTATATTATGTTGGAATAAATACTATATGTTTCCTCTCTCGGTATACTGTAAATTCCTATACACACAAACAACCCTGTGTCTTATTTTCAAATCTTTGATATCTGGTATAGTGCTTAGTGTATAACTGATGCTCAATAAATGTCTTCTGAACTGAACAAACACAACAAAAAAAGTGTTTGGGGAATTGAAGTAGTTCATGTGGCAGTGAAAGAGGTAGAAGAGAGGAGAATGAATTGTCTAGGGGGATGACTAGAAAATAGCTTCCAGCCAAGCTGCGAATAGCCTCATTAACTAGGCCATGTATTGCTAATTACTGTTTTATATGTATATCTCTTGCTAGAATGCATAATGCATTCTTGAGGGACAAGGAATATAAAGATATAAGTTACTACTTATGTTCATAGTATTTAGCATCAGGCACATTGCCTTGCACAAAATAGATGTTCGTCAAATTAACAGAGAGTTAACTAAAAGCACCAGAGAATATCCACTTTAAAGTACTTTGAAGAGTGTATTATTCGTCAGTTGTCAATGATGACTGACAGTAAGCAATGCCTACACTCTGTTCTAGATAGTGAAAAGAAAACATTTGTTTTGATCCATTGCTCAGGTTTGATTCAAATCTGAGCATATTTCCATTTGAAAATCATGGGCCTATATGCAAACTTAAAACACTGAAGCATTTACTTTTTTGTATGTGATGTATTTTGGACACTCCACTAAAAAAATGATCAAATGGAATAAATAATATATATATATGTCTTCTAACATCAAATATAGTCAGTTGAATTGCCTAACCTTGAGCATAGCCAGATAAACTATTATAAACTGCTTGGCTTACTAACACTACAGCCCTGTAGTGAGAATTGATTTGCAAAGAAATGTAGCTGTACAGGTTTGAAGCCAGCCTCAACAATTTTGCAAGACTTTCACCAACTTACTAAGACTCTGTTTCAAAACAAAAAATAAAAAGGGCTGGGTATATAGCTCAGAGGTAAAATGTCCCTGGATTCAACTCCCGAGTACCATACATGCATACATACATATATACATACATAAATAAAGAAATGTAGCTGTACATAGACTATAAGATAGAGTTGATGTAGTACTATGCTGACAACTGTTTAACAACTGGCTTTCTAAAAAGAAGAAAAAAAACCCAAGATTGATTTTCTGATTTTGTGATGTAAATACTTCCATCATGGCCCACTCTACACTACCCACATGAAGTCAGTAAAATGTGTGGTTGGAGGAGATGCTGACAATCAACTCATCTGAATCTGTAAGAGCCAGCTCAGTGCACTACAAGTTTGATAATCATTATTAAAATTGAAAAAAAAATTAGCACAGGCTTATGTGCTCCGAACTTTTCTCAAGGCTTTACATGGTGAATTTCACTTAATTAACACAACCACCTATGAGGTAGATTCTACTCTGTAATTCCCCCTTCCTGGAATGTGTGTCTCAGAAGAACTATATAATTTGCTTATGTAATACACGTAAAACAGTGGACTATTGATTCAAACTTGATTTTAGACCCTACACACCCAACCACTATTATATTTTGCTTTCTGAATAGAAAAGTATGTACAGCAGCATAGTTTAAATATGCTTTGCATTTGATTTGAATATATGTAAGTTCTTTAGAAATTAAATGATAGTTGTATGAATTCTCGATGTCTACCTAAATATTTATTGTATAGTCAACTGAATCAAAATGATTAATCTCAGGATAAAACTATACAAAAGGACAAATCAATCTAAGTAAGTATAAGTGTGATTAAAAAGATAGACATTTGCCATCTCAGAATCTTGAAAAAATTTTTGTGAAAGGTTAATTGAAAAGAACTCACAATTATTTTTAAAAGAGGTATTATTTACAATTGCATGAATTCTAATACAATACAAACTCTTGCTTTTATTTCGATGACAAAGGTTTTTAATTGATGCTGAAATTTATTAGAACATCAGATGAATATTGTAAATAACTGAACATTCCCATCTAGTTTTGTAATACTTAGGGATCAGGAAAAGGTTATTTCTAATTAGCTAAGCATGCAGAAGATATAATAGTTCATTAATGAGGTAAGACTTGGAGATGAAATAGAATGGTCAGTAGATAGAACTACTGGTGTCTAAAGATACAGGATGGTTGTACACTTTGAAAGCATTGCAGAAGACTGAGTAAAACCTACCACCATGCTTAAGCCGAAGCCTGAAGTTATAGAAAGGCCTTATATATGTTTTTTTTTTTGTTTTTTTTTTTGATACTGGGGATTGAACCCAGGGACATTCTACCTCCAAGCTACATCTCCAGCACTATTTTTTTTTAATTCTTCATTTTTGAAACAAGTTCTCACTAAGTTGCAGAGAGCCTCACTAAGTAGTTGAGGTTGGCCATGAACCCAGATCCTCCAGTCTCAGCCTCCCAAGTACTGGGGTTACAAGCATGTGCCACCACGCCCGGCTAAGATGCAACTTTTTAAATACAGTTATTCAGTAGCTTCCTTCCTTTTTTCCCTTCCTTCCTTCCTTCCTTCCTTCCTTCCTTCCTTCCTTCCTTCCTTCCTTCCTTCTCTCTTTCTTGTTTTGAAACAGGGTCTTGCTAGGTTGCTGAGAGTCTTGCTAAGTTTCTGAGGCTGGTCTTTAACCTGCATTACTCCTGTCTCAACCTCCCAATTCTGGGATTATAGGCATGTGCTACCATTCCTGACTTTGCTTGTGGGTCTTATTAAATATTTTAAATATAGTTTTTATTTTTCAGTCTGAAACAACATTTTAGGTTTAGGATATGTATTCACCACTTACATGATTTATTAAAAGAAATAAAAGAGAAAAACTATGATGTCACATTTCTGCTCCTACTATGAAATGTAAATGCCATTAAACTAATGTTTAAATTCAATATTGACTCTTGTGGTGGTATAGCTCAGCATAGTTTTCATGTTAATCTTATTTTAATGTCATTAATAAAAGCAAGGCTCCACCTTAACACATAAAACGAAAGGAAAATACAGCAAAAAGGAGAAACTTAGAATACCTTTATATACCACAAAATCCATTTGAGTTATTAGGTATATTAATAGTAGTGTCATTATACTTTTTCTCATTAACTGAGGTACTTAATGGGAGGTACTGAGGATATAAATATGAATACACCCTAATCTTGATTAATAGAGGTTAGTGAATAGGACATATAAATAATTCAATACAATAAAATAGTTGTACTGTTCTACAGTTTGAAATAAAGTGGTATAGGAGCATTGATGAGGATGTAAGTAATTTTATCCAGGAATCGGAGCAGAGAAATGAGGTAATGAGGCTTTTACAGTTACTTTCACAGTAACTTTTGGGTAGTACCCTGTAAAGAAGAATAGGAATTTGTCAAGTGGAGAAAGAGAAAGGCATTGAGAATGTGCTTGGAGAAGCAAGAAAATAAACATTTTGATATAGGCAGCATGGGGCAAGGTGAAAAAAAAGTGAAGCTGAAAAATTTAAGTTTGGATTCATTTTGAGGATGTGGCATACCATGCTAAGGACATTGGCTGTTAGGCATCCCAAGAGTACTGAGTGAACTTCTAACTTAACTCTAAGAGGACTTTGTGCCATATCTCCATTACTGGGCTTATCTCATGAATTCATTCATTCTTTCATTCATGTAAGTCTGCACTGTAATAAGACACCAAGCTAGAAGAAATTAGAGTGCTTTCAAAGGAAGGACAGGTAAAGCAATATAGAAAAATACGGCATTTAAAATGGGCTTTGAAGTATGGGCAAGATTTGAACAAGTCTTATTTATATTTTGATTAGAATGAGTTGAAGATACTACTTTCTGCATTTCTCACTTAAAATTGGTCCATTTTCAAGGTAACATTAAAAAATAAAGGAAGCTGGGAGTGGTGGCACACATTTGTAATCCCAGTACTTGAGACAGGAGGATCGCAGGTTCGCGGCCGATCTCAGCTACTTAGTGAGGCCCTCCACAACTTAACGAGACCCTATTTCAAAATAAGGAATAAAAATAGGGCTGGGGTTGTAGCTCAGAGGTATAATGCCCCTGGGTTCAATCCTCAGTATTGAAAAAACAAAGGAAAAATACATAAATAGTTTTAATAGGCATTATTTGAAATGGTAGTGGCCATTAGTATAATTTTAAACAAGTAAACACAAGAGATAACTCCTATTTTTGGTCATCATTGCTATATTTTTTTGAGAGAGAGAGAGGAAGAATTCCATACCTTTCTGTATACATAATAGTCCCTTGGACATAGCTGTCAAACAATTGTTGAACTAACTTTAATACTTTGGGGGATTTATGTGACTTCTAGTCCTTAAACAATGCATAGTTGTTAAATAATGGTGTGATGAAGAGCTAGAGAATGATGTTTTCCTGGGCAAACTAGCATTATGAAGAAATAAACACCAAGTTACAGCTCTTTCTAGTTATCACAAAGCTATGGCATTTACAGATTTAAAAAAAAAAAAAACTTGTTCCTAATACTGTATTAGTGTATCCATTTTGTCCACCTTAGCTATATAAGTCAGTCTGTATGAGTTCATCATAAGCATAGAATAGATTGCACTAGAATGGAATGTAGATTTGTAGAAAATCTGGGTCAAAAAGACAATGGAATGCAAAATATACAAAATAAGTACTTTGAGAACTCACTGATGTAGCATCTGAATCACTGCCACATTCTGATAGTGTTGACGAAGTGCTTATGCGGAAATGCTTTCTAATTTAAACATTACTCAGAAGGAATTTATATAATAAAGTTATATCAAATGTCTAGAATTGGAATCACAATATATCTACAAGTATTTATAAGACATGAGGTTGATGAACATCTTATTGCCTGAAGTAGTGTGAATTACCATAATTCTTATAATTTTTAATGAAAACCAAACATACAGACTTTGAAACAATCATTAAGAGGACTGAAGTTTTTGATTACTGAGAAGTAATTATATATTTCTTAATATACATATAATAGTAAATGTTTAGAAAATCATTTTTGTGATTACAGAATTTGCAGAAACCAGAATTTGCTGAAAATCATAAATAAGTGATTGAAAAAGCAGAGGAGGAAGAAGAAATAACATTTAAAGATTTTATTATTAGATATGAGTCAGAACTGGATTATTATTTAGGATTAGTGACGTTCAAACAATATAATTTTTTAATCTCTAAGTAATTTTACCCACAATATTTGAGAAGAAAGCCCACAAAACATGTGAAAACTATTTTTTACAGTCTTCAGTGAAGAATAATAATTATCTGGATAAGAAGTTCCATACGTTTCCACCCCACCGCCGAATATTTATATAGACAAGTACCAGGGCCAAGTTCTTCTCCCTAAACACACTTTTTAAAATGAAACGGAAATCTGATTTTAAGTGTCATTGGGATGACTTTCAAAAGCTTTCCAGATATAGTCTGGTCCTTACGGAGCTACGCAACTTTACAGGACAAATCCCTGAGGAAAAGCCAATTCTGAGGAAAACATAGAAATTCAGAATTTTAAAAGTTAGGGTGTGTCCTTCCATTCACAAACTTCAAAATAGAGAGATTCTGACTTTTCCCTTTAATTCTACCGAGAGAGAATATGTAAAACATTTAGACGGTCTACAGTTGTGGTCTTAGAAAGTGGCGCTAAAAATAGGCAACCTAACGGTCTCCTGGCGCTCAGGTCTTGGAGGCAGCTCGCGCGCGGGGCGGGGGCGGGGCGGGGCCGTGGCTGGGCGGGGCTGTAGAGGGGCGGGCTCGGGGCGGGGCGAGCCTTGGCGAGCAGGCCGAGGTCTGGCCTCGAGGGGCGTTCTCGGGGCGGGGCCTTGGCGCCTCTGGGGGCGTGGCTTATCCGCCTCGCGCTTTATTAGAGGCTGGAGCCTGCCTGGGGCCTCCGACAGATCCTCACAGCTCACAGTCATGTCGCTCACGCACCCCACGCCACAGCTTGGCGAGTTCGGGGCACCTCCCGCTTCCTTCCCGCCTCCCGAGGACCCAGATTCCCAACCGCCCAGTAGCAAGAGGCTTCGTCTGTGGGAGCCTGGGGGTGTATCTGAGGCGGAGTGGCGGCTGCCTTTGGTGCCTCGCTTGTCTGAGTCAGAAAAAGTCTGGGAGGGGTCGCCCAGACCTCTGGAGGCGTTCCTCATTTCAACGAATGCGCTTTTTGACAACCCCACAGACATTTCTGTGGAAAAATCAGTCAGCAAAAAGCAGATGCACAGCCTGGGATGCCAGAAGAGCAAAATTCAAGTCGATAACTGTTTGCAGTCTCTTCCCTCACTGAGTTTCGATTCAGATTCGAAGGCTTCAGGAAGGTCTGAAGCAGGGCTGCACGACAGAGCGGTGCTCAGTGTGCGGAGCAGCCATAGATGCCAGGCAGAAGTCAGTCCGCCCCTGCCCACCATCTCCATCCACGAGATAGGTGGAGTAGTCAAACCAGAGGAGGGGAGAGTAGGCATTCTGAAAGACAATAGTTATATAAGACAGATAGACAATCCGCTTTTAGCTGTTACCTTTAACGAGGAAACAGAATCAGCATTGAATGAAATTAAGACCAGATGTAAACTTGACAGTGTTAGGCCATCAAATAAAAAAGAAAATAGCATTTCGTCCTCTATACTAAAAATACCCCAAACTCAAAACCAGCGCAGCTTGGAAATTGCCAAATCCAGCTATTTTAGAGATAGCATCACAATAAGTACCCTTGAGTTTCCAACGGATTTAAATAGCAACATGTCCTTTGAGTATTTAAAGAGAAAAGTAAAGAAAAAGAATGACAAATTTGAGGCATATGCTAGGGAGTTCATAAACGTTAACTGGTCTCAAAATAGACCTGATATTAAGAAGCGAAAGTTACAGGATGATAAAATAGTTGTAGATGCTGAACATGTTTTTTCTGAATGTTATGAAAGTAACTACCAGTCACTCAGAAACCAAAACAATTTTGAGAGAAAAAAAGACTTGATCAGCTTAAACTACTATCACCACAGTAGTATCGAGTATGATGTCAGAGATTCTAAAAAGAATTTCACTCTAACACTAGAAAATGCAAATTGGGAGGAAGCAGAGTCAAGCCTGGGCAGTTGCATACTTACCAGGTTGGAAAAATCTCAAAGTTGGGACTGTAACATTAGCCATCTTTTGAAAAGAAATAGGCAAAGTTGTTGGGTTGTGAAGAATTATAAGACTAACTATAAAAATATTAAAAAACCCAGAGAATTAAATTTGCTAAAATTACTAGAAATAGACTTTTTAAACAAGGAAGATTATCACAATACAAAAGTCATGAATGTATACAAACAACAGTCAAAACCTCTGATGATAGAAATGCTGGGTAGCCAAAAAAATTTAACAAAAATAGTTTGGCTAAACATCAAAGGAGAAAATGATAACATACTACCATTGAAATACTATGCTATGCAAAAAGACTTTCACTCAAACAACACTTTTCAAAGTTTGATGACAGAAATTTTTAATTTCCATAGTATCTTAACCTGGTACAAAATTTTGAAGCACATAGAGCAAATTGGTGTTCAAAATTTAATAGCCAGGAATATGAATGCCAATATAAAGAAGGGTATTTTAAGCAAATATTTACAAACCAATGCTTCAGAACATTTAAATATAATTTTGAGAACCAACATAGTTTCTTTGCTCAATAACTTTGATTCTTTAGTAAGGAATGCAAATGATTCTGAGTTGTCAGAGGTATGCATTTTCAAATGGATGGTACATTTGAATTATCTCAAAAATATTACAGTGGAAAATTCTATTGTACATCTAGTAAGATTATTAGACAATAATATGAAACCTATGTTAAAGAAAATAAAGCTATTTAAAACCAAACAAATTCTTGAAGGATATAAGAAAGAAAACATCAAGTCCTTTGGTACAACAACTAAAAATATATGCTTTCAATTTTTTGAAACATATGAAAAAAATCCTCTTTCAATGGACTTTGGTAACATAGAAAAGATTTCTTTGACAAAAGAATTTAGTTATAAGAAAGTGAGTTTTCTTGAACAACTCATGAATGGGGAAAATTGGGCTAACTGTCATTTAAGTACTGTTAAAACACAGGTGCAGTATGGTCCTCAATTCACACAAAAGAACCACGATTATGTTAATGAAAAATATTATGAAACAAAGAATCACCAAGATTTAGATATTAAAAGAAAACAGGAACATAATAAAGTCTGTGGCATCAATTCTAACAGCATACTTGAGAATTTCTTTAGTGTTAGGCAACAGGCTATACTAGCAAGCCAAAACTCAGTTCATGGTAAACAGATCAAAACCATGTCTGTAACTCAGGCGCCAAGTTTTTCAAACTTGCTAAGTGAAATAGAAGGAAAAAAAGACAACTTTGTTTTGCAGAAAGAAATAAAAGTCACAGCACAAAGTTTAACAAATAGTTGCCAAGATCTTAAAGATATTATGATAGGAAAGGAAAAGAAAGATAGTTTTTTTCCAATGGAAGGAACACTTTCTGTGCAGTCTTCACCAAGTAAGAAAGTAAATGGGGAAGAAACTAAATCTGTCAATCAAAACAATGCAAGAGAAAGAAATGAATACGAGAGTATTTTGCAAGAAAGTGAGTTAAGTAATTCAAACCATTTTCATCCAAAGAATGACTCTATATTATATGTTAATCATCAGTTTGAAACTGATTCAAGTGAAGGAAACAATGAATGTTTTCAGGACTTAACTGCTAAATGTTTATCAACAGAAGCTCTGACAATAGCAAAAGATTCTGAGATGAAGAGTAAATTTGATTTAGTACTTGAAGAACTTCGTATGTTTCATGAAATTAGTAAGGAAAATGAAATTCCAAGCACCGTGGAAACAAACAATGGGCAAGAAAATTACTTGGGAAAAAGTAATGATGTTGAAGAAGAAAAAATTGAAATAGAAAAAGATTTGAAAATGGTTGCAGCCAACAAAGTATGTGTATCTTTGTCCTGTAATACAATAGCAGGTCTGGATATGCATAAAAGACACCAAGGTTTATTCAAATGGAAAACAGTACCCAATAATGGAGAACAGGAAGTTCCCAATGAATATTGCTATGGGAGAACAGCAGAGGAAGAATTACTCTATTCTACTGAGGAAGGTATGCAATTAATTTTTAAATGTTTTTTCCCATGATATAAAATTATGGCTTCTTTTTTCAGTGTAGGAGAAATATATAATTTTGTCAAAATAAAGTATAAAGTAGAAGACAAATGTTTATTGATGCACACTACTTTCCCACAAAATTCTATTCAAATGTTAGATAATGTGGCAAAGTTGAAGGAAACAAGTTACTACTTTTTTTTTTTTTTCAGTACGGAGGATGGAACTCAGGGGCATTCTACCTCTGAGCTATACCCCTAGCCCTATTTTACATTCTTTATTTCGAAACAGGGTCTCACTAAGTTGCAGAGGGCCTCACTAAGTAGCTGAGGTTGACTGTGAACCTGTGATTCTCCTGTCTCAGCCTCTCAAGTACTAGGATTAAAAGTGTGGGCCACCATTCCCAGCTAAGTTATTAGTTTTTAAAAAGTAACTCTGAAGAGTCCTACTCCACTCCTGTAAATATGTGGAACCAACTGAAGAAAGTATTTCTGAAAAGATAATTTGTTCATAATATTAACATTTTTCTATAAAAATACTTTTGGCTATAATATATTAATCTTCACTTTCAGATGGTAAAAAAGCTTTACCTAAAAGACCTGTGTGTGTTCCTGACGAATGTAAGGAAGAAAAATTTAATTATTCATCACGAGGAGGAGGTATGGTCTTGAGTTATTTTCTAGAATATCTTTTAAGATGATTATAACATTATATTTTTAGCATGACAGAAATACAGTGAGGTTGTTAGAAAATAAATACAAATTATTGTACTTCAAAACATTAATAATTTACTGACACAAACCCCAATAAATAGAAATTGGTTAGAAATTAAAATACTATTTAAAATATTACTGGGAAACACACTCTGCAAAACTATGTTAAAATATTTGCATTGGTGTATGACAGTAACTATGTAATAAGGTAGATATTGTATATGTCTTATACACACATTTAACACAACGCAGAACCAACCCCAAATGAGGATTTATCTCAGTTGGATTTCCACTGATGAGATGTCACTCTCAATTATACTTTATATTTTTTATTGTTTTATATATATATATATATATATATTTTTTTTTTTTTTTTTTTTTTTGCGGTACTAGGGATTAAACTCAGGGGCATTCTACCTCCGAGCTATACCCCCAGCCCTATTTCTTTTTTTTATTCTTTATTTTGAAACAGGGTCTCACTAAGTTGCGGAGTGCCTCACTAGGTAGCTGAGGCTGGCCTCGAACCCGGATCCTCCGGTCTCAGCCTCCCAAATGCTGGGATTACAAGCGTGCGCCACCACGCCCAGCTTTTGTTATATATTTTTATAAAGTAACTTATGAAAAATAATGTGTGAGGTCATCCAGAATTATTTCATACTGTGTTAGGATAATCATCTTGAATTTACTTTCAAAGTGCATGGAACTTAGTCAGGCGTGGTGGCGCACGCTTGTCATCCCAGTACTTGGGAGGCTGAGACAGGAGGATCTGGGTTGGCCAGCCTCACTCAGCTGCTTAGTGAGGCCCTCCACAACTTAGTGAGACTCTGTTTCAAAATAAGGAATGAAAATTAGGGCTGGAGATGTAGCTCAGAGGTAGAATGCCCCTAGGTTCCATCCCCAGTACCGCAAAAAAAAAAAAAAAAAAAAAAAAAAAAAAAAAAAAAAAAAAAAAAAAAAAAAGTACATGGAACTTGAATGCTGTTCCTGATGTTCATTAAAGTCCATAGCATAAGGGAAAGTTCAGAGATGTTAAGATATGGGGTTATTAAGAACAGACTTAAATGTACCATTTAAATCAATGCTTTCCTAACTTTAATGTATATATAAATCACTTGAGAACCTTGGTAAGCAATTCTTGTTTCAAATGTGGGATAGGTTCCAAGACTTTGCATTTTTTAACCCTTAGCAGATGTACATGCTGTTGGTCTGTGGACCATACTTTGAGCTGCAAATATTTTAAAAATGATTGAAATAGTATTATTTCTAAAAGACCACTAATAAATTTCATGACTTTTTAAAACACTGGCCTTTATAAAATGAACAATTTTTGGAGGTATGCTTGAATGTTTAGATTTGTTAAATATAAAACAAATCTCATGCATAGCAATAATAAAGGGATCATAATTTAACAAAGAAGAGAGAAAGGCATACATTCTCACAATCATAACCTAATGACTAAGGTCACATGCTTTGTAAAATGCATGCTTTTGATAGAAATCAATGTGTAGTAATTTCTTACCAATTGCAAAATTACCAGAAGTACCCATTATGCTTGAATATAAAAGAGGAAATCTAAACTTTGACAAAGTAATCAAACAGACTTTTAATTAGGGATTTATTATGACATTATTATTTCACAACAAAGAAATACTTAGCATAAGTTGCTGAAATTATTTAGCTGATAATCATATCAGTATATTAGGTATGAGTCTATGATTTTTATATTATTGATATATGATATATGATTGATAATATGATTTTTGTATTATTTGGATGATTGGTTTTTTAAAAAGTTTAAAAAATCTATCAAAAATCTATTTTTCTTTTACTTTTCGTGATTAAATTTATATTTTTAATGTTAAATTAAACATCAGAATCCATTTGTAGCCATTTTAAAAGTTTTTTTGCTTTATTTACATGTAGTTTGATTTTGTATTCTATTTCATTAATGTGTGCTTAGGTACACAGATTCTGTTTGGTGTCTTAGAAATACATATGGGATTGATTACACCTTTTTTAGTATAATGTGGTATTAGATTACGGTGATACTAATTCACTAAAGCCTAATTAACACTTTAGCTTTGCATGTGTGCTCTAAGGTTATTTAAAAAAAAAACTCTGAAAGTTGGAAGTACTATTGTATTTCATTATTAAAGGTAATACAGCATATCTTTCAATTAAATGATTAGCAACAGATAAATCTCTGAAATGTTTTGAAGCTTTTTAATAAAAAATGATATAGTGTGATATTAAATAAAAACTTCAAAATTAGACCTCTGCATAGGCTGTATATCGGATAGAATACATTTAGCTCTATTATTGACAATTTCTATTAGAATCTAAACATAACCATTAACATTATGACACTGTTGTTTAGTTTCTAACTGAAAAATGACATGCTTAAAATTACGACATCAAGTTGGCTTTAAAATCTATTTAATTTTATTGTTGTTAAATCATACTGCCTGACTGGAATACTGATTTTATTTAGTTGTTCTTTTCTTTCTTTTTTTTTTTTTTGCGATACTGGAGATCAAACTCAGGGGCATTCTACCTCCAAGCTATACCCCCAACCCTATCTATCTTTTATTCTTTATTTTGAAACAGGGTCTCACTAAGTTGCAGAGCGCCTCACTAAGTAGCTGAGGCTGGCTGTGAACCCGGATGCTCCAGTCTCAGCCTCCCAAATGCTATGCCTGGCTTTTGCTGTTATTTTCTAATGGGCAAGTTACTTAACTTTTCTCTGCTTAGGTTTCCACATCTTGAAACTGGATAGGGAATTAAGTAAAATAATGCACTTAAAGTGCTTGCCACATAAATAAATAATGTTCTGCAAATGTTGCTGCTGTTTTTAGCAAGCAAATATTTAAAAATAGTAATAATTTTTACTCCTTAATGTAACTTTTATGGTTCTTTGTCTTTAGGTAGTCATTTTTCACATGGCATTTCAAGAGTGCAACCTCTGAAGACATGCAACCGACCAATCAGAATTGGTTTGTCAAGAAAAGCTAGGCTTACACATCTTCATCCCTACCTGAAATAAATGTGTTATGAGAATTTATAAGAAGATTTTGGACTTTCATATTTCAAAAACCTTCACAATATCTAGAAATGTTTTCTTTATTTCTTTGGATGAATGTTTTCTTTCAACTTGGTGGTTTGGGTCTTTTTTTTTTTTTTCGGTACTGGGTATTGAACCCAGTGGCATTCTACCTCCAAACTATACCCCTAGTCCTATTTTTTTTAAAAAAATTTTATTTTGAAACAGGATCTCAATAAGTTGTGGAGGGGGGCTGCAAACCCAGATTCTCCAGTCTCAGCCTCCCAAGTACTGGGATTAAAAGCGTGTGCCTCAACGCCCGGCTGGGCTTTCTTAATTATAAAGTGTGGAGAGGTTATTTTGCTTGTAATTTTTCTGTTACCTTTAAAAGTTAGAAAATAGTTCATTGATGTTTTCATATGATATCAATATACACATTAAAGTCTTTTCATACTCTTATAAAATGTTGTCTTATTATTTTTATGATATATGTATATGGCCCTTTAGTAAAGACGATTGATAGCCTTTATAAGTCTCTCAGAAGATTCATGACTCGTGAAAAGATAATGAATTACTGTTGTAATCCATTCACTCTCTCCATTTTTAGGTGAAAAACTAGAGGTGCTGAGAGAATGGATGAGCTTTTCAAGGTTCCAGAGTTAGTATTAAGATTAGGATGAAGGCTCTCTCCTTTATAGCATTCTTTTCTTTTTTTTTTTTAATTTTTTATTGTAGTAATTCGTGCAATATAGCATACATCTTTGTTAAGTACGAGTTAACAACATATTTGCACACAATTCTCATTTGACCCCTTCCCCAATTCCCACCCCAATCCCCTCCCCCTCCCTCCCCCTCAGGTTCACTTCAGTGAGTGACCTTGATATGATTGTGTAGGTACATCATGTGCTTTAGGGCGTCCCTCTGCCCCTTACGTCCACTACAATTAAATCAACTTCGTTGCTTATCGAGGATCACTCCTTTTCATCTGGAGACCCTCCTATGCCCCGTCTTCTCCCTAGCATCCACATATTAGGGAGAACATATGCTTCTTAACTCTTTATGACTGGCTAATCTCACTTAACATATAGCATTCTTTTCTACTCTCTTCACTGACAATTCACTTTTTCCTTTTTGTGATACTGGGGGATTGAACCCAGCTCCTATGGAATGTTAGGCAAATGCTTTACCCCTGACCTACATCCCTAACCCCCAACATTTGCATTTTAATCTTTATTTCTTCCTACAAAGTCTTTGGCCCAGGCTAGAACTTATGATCATCATAGTTAACACTTTCTATTAGTTTATTTTCTCATAGATGAAAGACATTTAATACTCCAATTATTGTGATAGGCCCAGTGATACCATAGGGAAGAAGATGTATGTTAGACCTTATTCTATGGAGCTTACTTTCCATGCTTGATATTGGTAGAAAATTTAGGATATACATAGTTTAAAGGTAACCATCAATAGAATAAAGTATACTTTCAAAAAACACTAAACAGATAAATAACAGTAAAACTGGCCACTTAACAATAAAGAAGCATACAAAACATCATAGCACAGGATTTAGGCTAAATGCATCTATTCACAAAATAAATATGATTGGATTAAATTATCCTATTATGAGCAAAGATTTTCAGACTCATTAAAAACCACCTCAAGTTTGTTTTTATTTGTTAATTTTCATCCCTCACTGTACATTTATCCAATTTAAATATTCTGCTCTAATTTTCCCCTACTCCAGTGAATTTATTGCCTTCTCACTCGCACTATGACTAACACCTTGGTTGAATATAAGCTCTAAAT
>PVLC010021171.1:0-29259 GCA_004027655.1 Graphiurus murinus
ATATTTTATGCCAACATTTTTGTACTTGTTTTAGTGTATCCCTAAGGAACATGTTAAATGCTAATGAATTATGAATCCAGTGGCCATTTAAAATTCCCAAAAGGAGCCTTTCATTAGATTGCACTAGTGCCACAGGCATCCAGCATGAGCATCACGGAGGTCAGCCTGCAGAATCCCTTTGGCCACAGGATAGACACTGGTATTGTGTAGAAAGAAGCAGCATATTTTCTACAAAAGAGACCAATTAGAAAATGACATTCTTATCTCAAGAGAGCAACATTCCCAGATGGTTTTTCTATAGTTGGCTAATTGTTAAATGAACCAAAACTGTCACCTTGTCACTGAAAAACAAACTGCCAATGAAGTCTATGGGCAAGTGTTCATTAGGTGACTCACGTAAGGGAAGGAGATGACACCACATTGTAGTTGTTAAAAAAGGTAGAGAAAGATCCAGAAAGGCTTGAAAATGATGGAGTTACATCATGTTAGTTCTAGCTCTCAATATCCCTTGTCCAGAAATCAGCCATGCTTCCTGAGGTGGGCATCCTTCTCTGCAGTCTATCTCCTTTGTAATACACTCTCCATGGGAATGCTGGAGAGTAAGAAAGGGCAGAACTGGTCACATAAAAATAGATTTTGAAGATCTGGATGCCTAGTAATCCCAGCTATTAGGGAGGCTGAAGAAAGAGGGTCACAAGTTAGATACCAGCTTGGGCAACTTAGTGAGACCTTGTCTCAAAATAAAAGTTTAAAAAGTCTGAGGATATAGCTCAGTTGTAGAATGTTTGCATGAGACCTTATATTCGACACACACATGCACACACACACACACACACACACACACACACACACACGCTCATGCACCATGCACGCACGTGCACATTGAGTATGTCCACTTTTGACTGTAAATGCCCTCAGCTAAATCAGTATCATCTCTCGTCTGTATTTCTCTAATTAGAATTGGTATTCATCCAATTCTTGTCCCTCTAAAATCCTTTGCCATAGTGTGACCAGAATTATCCATTTAAACAAAAACAGGCGCTAATACTCGCTCTGCTTTTTAGGGCTTACAGGATCTGACACTAACTATCTCACTAATTGTCATCCTCCTGTCTTAGCCTCCCAAGTTCTGAGATGACAGGTATGCACCATGATCCTCACCTTTATTGTTTCTTTAATTGAAATTCTCTTTTTTGCTTTAGGGCTCCCTCATAAAGAGAATCTGTACACAATTTACTCCTATATTAAAGCTTGTTAATTTGTTCCTATAAAAAGTCATTCTAACTACATAATTTCTACATGAAAAATATTGTCTTATTTAATACTATCAATATTCTCTACTAATATAACTTTCTGTTTTCAGTACAGCATTGGAGAAGGTAGGTAATGTGAAACCAGAGAATCATGGGCTCCAGATTCTGAATCTCCAAACTAAAATCAGCAAGTACATCAAAGGGCAAAGCAACTCCTTTTGAGGGGGCTGTTGGGCTGTTAAGATCTTGACTGATTATTACCTAGGGACAGACTCTACACCCTTACTGACTCATCCACCAATCTTTTTTTTTTTTTAACTTATATTAAGAACTTTCTCTAACAGCCAGTCTAAAAACAGGCAATAGTAAATCTTTTCTATAGGCTTTGGAAAATGTTCAAGTATATTAGGTATATTAGTATTTTTATTGCCTTGTGGTTTCTATATATAGTAAATCTAAGTAGAATTGATGAGGATCTCTGTCCAGGGTCTCATAAGGCCAAATCAAGGTGTCATCCTTGCTGTACTTTTATTTGGAGGCTTTTTATTTGGAAACATCCACTTCCAAGCTCACTCGGGTTGTTGGCAGAATTCAGTTCTTTGTGGCTATGGATCTAGCAGTTCCACGTTCTTTGCTGGCTCTTGGCTGTCAGAGGCTGCCCACATTCCTCCCTACCTGCCATCTTCAAATCAGCAATCCCACACTGAGTCCTGCCCATGCTTCAGGTCTTTTCTTCTCCCACTAGCCTAGGAAAATTCTCTGCTTCTAAGGCTCGTGTAATATTTGGCCTACCCAGTTAATTCCTATCTTAAAGTCAACCTGTGCCAGATTCCCAGAATTAGGATGGGACATTTTTGAGGGATCACTTCAGAAATTCTACCTTTGCAACTAACCTCAGGCCTTCATTAACACAACTCGAGAGTTATTTTCTCATAATTACCCTCTATACCTAAATGTACAATTTCTGGCAATATACAAATACAATTATCCATTAAAAAAATGAACTTTTTAGACCTTTCAATTTCTGGCAATATACAAATACAATTATCCATTAAAAAAATGAACTTTTTAGACCTTTCAAAAATAATCACCTTTCCCAACTAATCACAAGGAAAATATCACAGAGTCCATGTGATGGCAAAATGGCTCTTTATAAAGGATTTCCCAGCTTTAACTTGGAAATTTTTTCTTACTAATGTGGCAAGCAATCTTTCTTTGAGGACAGTTCACTTATCTCTCCCTTCTTGAGACGCTTCTGTATTTTCCCTCAGGCAGAGATATTTCCTTTGCTGCATCCCCACAAAGCCTACTTCATGCTTCTCTGTGTCTCTTGACATCTTGAGTTAAAATCTGCAATTCTGTCTGTCCTTCCATTCATGAATTTGCATTCCTGGAAGGTGGATATATGGCACTGAAGTGAGTTTCTCAGAATGCAGTACATGGTTAAAATTTATTTACTAAATGAAAAGTTAAAATGGCAGGGTCAGAATAGAGCACAGAATTGAGATCACCATATATAACAGGTCAGGGGACTATAGGTTTGATAAATCTGGCAACGTATTTTTACTGTAATAATATTAAGTTAATATTTCCTATAGTAATAACTTGCCATTTAAGGTGCTCTATTTTATTTTTATGTCAGCCCAACTAAAGTAAATAGGCATTATAGACATATTATAATTTAGGAAAAACTCATCATAAATTAATAGTCTAAGTTCAAGCAGAACTAGCACTTGATCCCTAGCTAGAAGGCAGCCTGACAGAGCAATAAAGAGTCAGGCAAATTTGTCTTTTTATAACTGTGTGAATTGTAAATTTAATTAAATTGTCCAAAATGTAAGGGTTATCTTTTTCATCTGTAAAATGTGATGATTTTGAAAATATTATATTAATTAATGCCTTCATATATAGAGCATACTAGTCTTATATTAGAAATTTAATAAATGTTTACTTCTATTTTTGATTGTAAGACCAATATAGCAGAACTTGTAATCTTTGTTACCTCTCTACATAGACTTTTAAAGCCACTTTATTTCCCATATCTTTTTCTCTTACTCATTTTCTGACAACCACCACATGCCAAGATCTTTCCCCAAGCCCATCTAAACTGCAGGCATAGGAATCTTAAAGAGTCACTTTCACTCAGGTGCTATAACACAGTAACAACAAAAAGTAATAACAACAGATTCAGTTGACTATTATGTGTCATAAAGTTTTACACATTGCCTGAATTGGTATCACATTTTCAAGTTAGAGATTATAATCTCCAGTTTTTGAAAAACAAGTCAAGGCACAAATGTTCAGTAATTTCTCCAAAATGTCGTTGGAATTTACAAAGCATCTGGTACTCAGACCCAGGCAGAATTTAATTTAGTGTCAGGCTTTCTCCATTATATAAAATTTCTTACTCTCAAGATAGTTATTGACTGGCTGGCCTCTGGGATTGGATATAAATATTCTTGGCTGGGAAAGCCTTCAAAAGCCTTCTCATGCCTTACCATGTCTTAATCTATTTTGTGTCACTAATAACAAAATACCTGGGAACAGTATTTTGCACATAATTATGAAGACTAAAAGTTGAAGATTAAGTGGCCCTATCTGTTTAGCCTCTAGTGAGGTCCTTCAGGCTATCGGCATGGCCAGAAGGCCAGATAAAAGGCATCACAATGTAGAAGATGACTTCACATACTGGGAGCACATATAAGAGCTGAGAGCAGCTCATGCAGAAGAGGAATTCAAGGGAGATGCCAGAATTTCTTATATCAAGCCACTCTCCTGAGTACTACTTGAGTCCCACAAGAGCTGGCCCTCCACCAGACAGCATCAATGCCTTCCAAGGATGGTGTTCCCAAAGACTTGATCACCTACAACTAGATCCCACCTTTTAAAGTTTCACCACCTATCAACAATGCCACACCAGGAACCAAGCTTACAGCACACGAACAAACCATATCTCAGCCACAGCACATTATGTAGGTAGAACTAGGAATCTCTGGATCTGTGATGGACACTGTTGTATTATGACAGGAACCACATTTTTCCTCAGGTTGTCTTCTCAGAATTGCACGAGAGATTTTTTACTCTTATGGAAATCTGTCAGGTTGTTCTGAGTAGAATTAGGCTGGGTTTTCTGCAGGAGTTGTAAGGGAAATTTTTGGCTTGGACAAAGGAAGGAGAAGGGAGGTCCTAGGGAAGAATATTAACCGTGGACAAAGGACAAAGGGAAGATAGAACAAATTCAAATCAGTTAAGCAAGTATCTTTATGTTCCATTTGAAATACTTTGAAATACTATTTCTTTTTTTTTTTTTTTTTTTTTTTTGCGGTACTGGGGATTGAACTCAGGGGCATTCTACCTCCGAGCTATACCCCCAGCCCTATTTTTTATTCTTTATTTTGAAACTGGGTCTCACTAAGTTGCGGAGTGCCTCACTAGGTAGCTGAGGCTGGCCTCGAACTCGGATCCTCCGGTCTCAGCCTCCCAAATGCTGGGATTACAAGCGTGCGCTACCACGCCCAGCTTGAAATACTATTTCTTGAGATAAGAAAGGGTTTATGTTGTTCAGACCGGGCTCTGAAGAGGAAGGGCTAGGTTAAGAGTAGATGCTCCTAAGGAATTGGTGGTAAATTGGGTAGAACAGAGATTATACAAATGTAGTCTGCATCTGTATCATGAGCTTCGTTAGTAAGAACATAATGGATATAGGGGGCAGTACAATATTTGATATGAAAATTTTAATTTTCTAAATGAGTAAGATGCGAGCCAATATCAACAATGACAACTCTGTCAGTTCTGGACATGTTTAAGTAGTCCGGATCCTAGGTTCTATCTGAGGAATCTTTAGAATGGAGAGGGGTCACCAAAGAAAATCTAGAAGCAAGGAAATTGCCTGTTTGAAAAAAGTAGTTCTACACACAGCACTTTTTTCCATCTCATCTAGTCAGGTATACTCCACATGTAGAAAAGATATATTGGTTTAAAAAATACACATTTGTATTTCTAGAACTGTGTAAAATGTAGAAAGAATTAATAACTGAAGAAAACCTGTCACCATAACATATTTTTCCAGGATAAATAAAAATGATATTTTAAAGAACTATTAAGTCGTGTGTGTGTGTGTGTGTGTG
Organism: Graphiurus murinus; assembly: GCA_004027655.1. Taxonomy (NCBI): domain Eukaryota; kingdom Metazoa; phylum Chordata; class Mammalia; order Rodentia; family Gliridae; genus Graphiurus; species Graphiurus murinus. Next base: position 5,381 of record PVLC010021171.1, read on the forward strand.
TGTGTGTGTGTGTGTGTGTATGTGTGTTCACTTAAACTGTTCCTCTTAGGATAAAAATGTCATTAAATGTTAGAAAGACTATTACTTATCCATGTTTTAAAGTGAAGAATGTCTCAAATACTGAGTAGTCTGGTTTTAGTAAATGTCTTTGCTCTATTATACCAATTATGTTTCTCGTTTCCTCATGATCTTCTTTCCCTTATAAGAAAAAGGACATTTTGTGCCTTTACATTTCAATATTGAGTAATGTCATTGCTTAGGCTCCACTTATCCTTTTCTCTTAGAAAAATTAAGCCTAAAATAAGTAGGATATGAAATGATGGTATCATTATTTTAGGGAAAAATACTTTTTGAATCTGGTCTCCTTAGAGCACATGTATGGTTCAATCTACTTTAAACTTGTCTCTTCAGTTCTTGTACCCTGCTGGGCAGCCATTGAAGGCCCATGGCAGGACAGAATGGGGTCAGAGAAACATATGCTAGAAAGATTCAGGACAGTGTTCAGGCCCAGCAAATGTCACTAGACCTTCCACAGGAAAAAGAAGCTGACAAATGGTCATTGAAAAAATTGCCTTGAATTAGGATAGAGCTTTCAAACACTGATAAAAACAAATTTGAAATATATGTTTTGGCAAGTATTCTGCTTTCCTTTGTAAGTGAGACACCTGTCAGGAGAATTGATAACTTAATTTCTTTTGTATTAATTTGCCACCCTACAGTCAAAATAAAGGCAACATTTATTCTATGCTAAGTAATAAGGAATTATTTAATATTTGAACCAAGAAATGTGAATAAAATAATGTATTATGGCCATAAATGTGTCACTTGCTGTAGGCTGACAACAGAACTTGGTTGTCTTTGCTCATTGAGAAGATGAACTGGAATTACCTGCTCTAAGAAACATTGCAGGTCCTACTTAAATCAAACTAATGCAATGAGAAAAATACCGTTCATTTAATTCATGCTCTAGTTTGAAGCTTAGATTCCATATTGAACTTGAAGAACTCTTTTTTTTTAACATTCATCGATAGTGATGTAATTGAACTCAAGTGTTGTTGGAAATCTCATCCAATAAATTAAACTGAAATTATCACATTTAGACAAACTTCTAACTCTAGATTCATTTCTTTGCTTAAGCTATTGATCAACCCAGGTAAACTATATTGAACTAAAAGGTACAAAGCAATTGCTTAGAATGTAACTGTAAGCTAAGAAGCAAATATAACTTTTGCATTATAGAGCAATTTAATTCGATTAAATGTACTTTTAGATACAGGCACATAATTTGCATCATCTCCCTTTGTTCTAATAGCCATACATAGAGTCGGTGTTGTAATTGATTGCTGAGCCTGCCACACCTTCAAGATTACTCCTCAGTCATCTTAGGGAATAATTTGAATGTTCAGTAAGATGAAATATTTGGAAATGAGAGAAATAGTCAATATCCCCATTGCAGAAATGAATTTCTGAATCCAAAAATATGAAACTCATCTTTGTTAAGAGAGCTTTCTGTTTTCTAAATCTGGCTTAGATATTTTGATCTAGAACTTCACAACCTGCATTTCCCACACAAAAAAGGTCAGTATATCCAAATGTAGTCTATAATTGGAAAATCTGAAATATTTTCTATCTCATTTTTGTAACTTGGTTCTTGTTCTATTCCAGCCAGTAACTTACTTCCTGCTACTTCATGTGATGTAAATATAAAATACTGCATTCTTCTGTATTTTTAGCTAGGTAACTTTAGCTTGAAATATTATCTCTGATTTTAGATGAAAGAATCACTTAGAAAAAGAAAGACATCCATATGAGAGGAATCATCTAAAAATAGTTTCTAAATATGAAGCAAAGAAAGAACTGTAGTCTTCCTTATAATTAGAGACGTGCCAGAATGTGGATGTGGAGGCATAAGACTCAGCTATAGAAAGAAGAGGGAAATGGGAAAAACGCTCCTGAAAAAGAAAGGTTTAACATTTTTATTTGTAAAGATTTTAAGAAAATTAAATATTTATAAATAGATCTTTATACCTACCTTATTTTAAAAATTCACATTTGAAAACACCCACCCATCAATACATGCACATACACACAAAGCCTAGGAAATTGAGGCAGGATGATATTTGCAAATGTAAAATATATGGCTGTCAGTAGATTTTGAAAAATTAAACATGCAAAGAGCTTTGTATAAAAGTGTAATTTAAGGAGAAAAGAATCATGAAATTATGATTGATATTCATAATTTTATTTAAACACATTGTTAGAGACAATTAACACAGTGGTTGTCGTATGGTATTGAATGAGCAGCTATATATTTATAGACTAGTTTTTCTTTTCTCCCAAGATGATTATAAATGATTACAAAATCTTGACTTCGTGTTCTGAGAAATTCATGTCTGTGAAATGAAAAAAATTCATTATAAAATTCATTAAATTACCTGTCATAAAAAATCCTTTGAACTACTTAAAATGCAAACAACAACCTATAACAAACTATTTTTTCACTGGTAAATTTTTCTGTAAAGAACCAGGCATGGAGACACACACCTGTAAACTTTGATGTGTGCATGAAAGTAATCATGTGCATTACGGTGTCCACCCTCTCCCCATCACCTTCCCTTAAGCCAAATTCTTTGCTTCACCTAAGGTTTCTCCTTCATCTTCTGGAGTCCATCTTATGTTCCATTTTCTCCCTAGCTTTCACATATTAGGGAGAACATACGATTTTTACTTTAATCTCACTTAACATAATGTTTTCCAGTTCCATCCATTTCACTGCAAATGACATGATTTTGTTCATCTTTATGATTGAGTAATATTCCATTGTATAAATATCCCATAGTTTTATAATCCATTCATCTGTTGATGGACATCTTGGCTGGTTCCATAGTTTGGCAATTGTGAATTGTGCAGCTATAAACATAGATGCACATGCGTTGGTCTGATAGTTTGGTTTTCATTCTTTTGGGTAGATACCCAGAAGTGGTATTGCTGGGTCATATGGTAGGTTCATTCTCATTCGTCTGAGGATCCTCCATACTGTTTTCCAAAGTGGTAGCACTAATTTGCAATCCCACCAGTGATGTATTAGGGTTCCCACTTCTCCACACCCTTGCCAGCATTTGTTGTTGTTTGTGTTATTGATGATTGCCATTCTAATTGGGGTTAGTTGAAATCTTAGGGTAGTTTTGATTTGCATCTCTCTGATTGGTAATAATGTTGAACATTTCCTCATACATTTATTGGCCATTTGTATTTCTTCTTTTGTGAAGTGTCTATTTAAATCCTTTGACCATTTTTGATATTAGTTATTAGTTGTGGGGGACCAGCCCCCCAGGCAGTGGTGTCAGGGGTCCCTTGACAGGTGGGGAATGAGACAAGGTCGTGAGAATAAGCTCACACCGCATACAGTGTAGAAGTGCATCTGTTTATTGCTTGTAGTAGCTGTTTTTTATACTCTCTTTTTGCAGTGAGGCATATAGAACAGGAATTTCTACAGTCTTATTTTTCCAAAGGTTGAGTAGGTATATCTTTAATTAGAAAAGCCATTTCCATTTGATGGGATTAAGAAAACAGTAAAGGTTACAAAATACATACATATATAAAGATTCTTTTAGTACAAAGCAGTGTTAAAGGTTAACAACGAATAGTCTCTATTCATTAGTTTAAATCTTTACTAATTTTTAGCTTCTTTAAGCAGTGTCATTATCTTTTCCTCAGGTAGCTAGAGAGTTAGTTAATGTGTGGTGAAGTTCCAGAGAGACAAGAGGAGGAAGTGGGCAAACTATCTGTTTTAAAGCCTTCTTTACTCAGAGATAAAATAGTAGACCTAAATCTCTTTGGCTTATTTATTTTGTTTCTTTTCCTGTGTGCTGAGAGGGAATACAAAGCTGTTTAGTAACTAAGCTTGTAAAGCCTGTATCCTGACTAATGTTTGTATGTGGTTAATGAATTTCTTATGGGTTGTCTTGAGGCACTGCTTTTTCAGCTAATGTTGAGGAATCATAATCCATCCGGCCATCTTGTGTTTCTAAGAAATTTTCCTTTATAATTAATGTGAAAGCAAAATCAAAGCACCCCAAATTTCCAGAATATAACATAATGCAAAGTAGGATATGCTACGCATTCCTTCTTTTGGAATTGTCTGCCTTGCAGGACTCCAGCAGACTGAGCCTTGCTCAAGATCCAGCTATTAAGGAGCAGTGGCAATTTGTTTTCTTAGCTGTGAGTTTCTTGAGTTCTCTGTATATCCTAGATATTAGTCCTCTATCAGAAGAGTATTTGGCAAAAATTTTCTCCTACTCTGTGGGCTCTCTGTTGAGGTTCTTGAGTTTCCTTTGCTGCACAGAAGCTCTTCAGTTTATTTATGTTACATTTTCTAAAAGTCATTTTGGAAGGAGTCAGGGCATACCTAAACAAAATTTGATATGGAGCACCTTGGAATAATGAAAAAAAAATTTCCATTCCTTTAAGAATTAAAAAGTTAGTTTTATACAAAGACAGGGATATAAATGTACAAAAAGAGGAATCCCAAGAAAGAAGTTTATCAAGGGTCTTGGAGCTGATCATTCTGCAGGGAAAGAGAACAAAGAAACTGTAACTCTGGAGTGTAACTCTGGACTTCTGTCACCAGATGTGGAGATATCTGTCAGAGTGCAGATGGTGCACATCTGTGGCCATTATTTACAGATGTCTGGAGCCACAGTTATAAAAATTGTTCATACTATCAAGTTGTTTTGCATAAAAATGCTGCAAAAGTGAAATCTAATGAATTTGAAAATAGTGGGTTTTTATTCCAAGAATTCTATAATGTTTATGGAATTCAGGATATATATTAGATGCTTTATGTATAGTTGACCTGCTCTAGAAACAAGCACTGCCTTGCCACATAGAAAACTCCTAATCCAAATCAGAACTTTGACTTTTGAGCTTCTTGGGCCACAGGACATGAGAGAGAGAGAGAAAGAGAGAGAGAGAGGCAAACAGTTCTCTCTGTTGTAACAAACCTTGAAGCTACACCTATGGTAATTGTTTCATCATCATTGTCATCCTTCTCCTCCTCCTCCTCCTGTTCTTCTTTTCCCAAAAGTAAAATTCTGTACCTCATTAAAGTATATCCAGTTGTAGAAAGAACTGACGGACATGAGAGAAAGATGAGTATGCATCTGTCTTTCATTTTTCTGGGCAAAAATCCTTGACCCTAAGCATTACCAAAGGAGACTCTGTTAATGGTGTTTGTGTCCACCAGATTGTGAAGGTCATATGAAAGGCTCTGACTCCATCTCTCTCCCCCATGAACTTCTTGGTTATAGAATGGGAAGCTTTTTCTTTCTTCCTTAAATGTTCTCATGAAAAAAGTGAAGATTGGGCTACATTTGTTAACTAGTGCTCGGTTCATGACATATGATCAGAAAATCGCATGTTGGGTGTGATTTTTTTCAGGATTTAGCCAATAAAGTTCAATTCTAAAGATTAGTCATAGGAGATACTTTTTACTGTATACCTAGCTCACTTTCTCTAAACGTGCCTTTATTAGCTACAAACCTGATGTTTTGATCTCATTTATATACATTTCTGTTGTTTCCAATTTGGTTCAATTTGCTCTGTAAAGACTTAGTCTTTAATTTTTAATAGAAATCAAACTTTTCTTTAATAAGTATATTAAGGAAAATATATCTAAACAATGCAATAAGTTAAAGGAATGGTAAATTTTAAGAAAATGGACTAAGTAGAAGCTCAGTCAGGTTTCATAGGCTCTGTTGAGTTCACAAACCTGTGTGCATAGCCTCGCCCTGAGCTCTGCCTGGCATGTAGCAGCAACTGTATGTACTTTTCTGTTGGCTCAGATTTTATTAGACCACATTTTTGAATTCTTCACATAGCTGGCCTATATTGTGCTGTGTTATGACCCACATCAAGTTTCCCTTTGCTACTGATGCCTGTGATAGATGTTGTAGGCCCTGAGGCCCTTTTTATAATCACTAAAAGCATATCTAATGACTGAGCATCAGGAAGCTAAACCAGAACTCTAGGATTATCAGTTTGTGAAAAATGTACATTGTCTAAGCCAGAGATTACATTTCTGAGGGATGGTTCTATTTGGAATATTACCTTGCCATTTTGTAAAGTAATTTAATGCCATGCAAGAATTAGTTTCCCACTCCATAAGTAGGTAATATGTATCACAACAAGAAGACATTTTATATGGATGAGTCATTTTTATTCGATGCCACATCCACAAATGCTTAATCAAGTAACCAGTAGCTTTACTGGGCTTATTTTTCTTAAGGTTCATGTTGCTATTTTTAATTATGAAAATACCTTTTTTAAAATTCATTTATGTATTCATTCACTCATTTATACAAGTTGGTGGTCAGTCTTTTACTTGGAAGGAAATAGGATTCTACAGGTTGCTGCATTGAGGCATACTAATGTTGTGAGAAGTCTAAAATCATGATACAGAATTTATAAACCACAGCTGAGTTAAACTCATACATCAAAAGTATTTGAATCTCAGCTACTCAAAAATTTAGTCCTTTGTAAGTGATTTAAATTTTCTAAGCCTCCGTTTATTTATATGTAAAAGTCAGAATAAAAACATCTCTTCTGTTTTTCTCCATGATATTTTTGCATGGCAATGTATAATGTTGTTATTTTGTGCTTTGATTGAGAAAAACTGACACCTACTCCTTCTCTCTCCCTAATGGCAGAGAGTAAAAAACTAGAGTATGTGTATAAAAGACTTTTGAGAGGTCCCATGTGATGAAGACTGGACAGATTTTACTAGCTTTTATAGAATGGAGGGCTTTAGTAACATTAATAATATAAAGGGCAATGGTAACTTCAGTCTTAGGGTTAAAAGATGAAGTGAACAGCAATCAAAAACTTTGAAACAATGAGTAGAAAACACTGTTGTTAGAAATTGGCAGTATGGAGAAAGGTAACAGGAAGGGGACAGGTAATGGACAAAAGCATGATTCTAGAGAGGGTGGTGTTTATTGTTGTAATTATTGTTCTGGTCATGGTTGTGTTGATAAAAAATAATATTTTAAAATGCTTATAGGAATGGACCAACACAGATAGCAAGGTTCAAGATACAGGAGAGATTGGGAATGGTCAATAGCATGTGGTTTTCAAGAAGACATAAAATATAGCAGAAAAAGTATGGAGAAACATGCCTTTATTGAGAAGGAAAGAGGAGGAACTGAGTGCACATGCAGGTTGGTTTGCACATTTGGTGGCCTAACTTTAAGAAATTTCATACAAGGATCTTTTGTTTTCTTTGTGAAGTAGGAGGCAGGTCACCTGCAATAAGGCAGAGGTTAAGGAAGTAGAAGAGGTCAGGTTGCACGTGTGAGAATTATGAGGATTGAAGAGCAGGTAATAGACTGTGGTTATATAGGACATTGGAATTATCGGTTCAGTGTTAGTTTTCATATTAATAACCCCTGATGTGTGTATAGCACTTTATCTTTCAATAAATTTTTCCATACATTGCCTCATGTCAAAAATTCCCATTTTTTTCTGTCAATTCAAAATATCTTTACAATAACTACCTGATATGTAAGTCTTTAAAATTACTACCTGATATGCAAATATTCTTTTAGAGACAGAATTTTTTAGCATTCATCTACAGTTTAATGATAATGTCAATAGAAACTAATATGAATTGATTTTATATAATGTTTAAGCACAATTCTAAGTTATTCACATTTAGGGTTTCTTTTAATCTTCACAATACCTGTCAAGGTTTAGACAATTATTGTGTCCATTTTGTGGATGAGAAACAGCATCAACAAGAGAGGTTATGTTACATGTCAAAGTTCAATAGCAACCAAACTATCAGACCGATGCATGTGTATCTATGTTTATAGCTGCACAATTCACAATTGCCAACTATGGAAGAAGCCAAGATGTCCATTGACAGATGAATGGATTACAAAAGTATGGGATATGTACACCGTGGAATTTTACACAGCCATAAAGAAGAATAAAATCATGTCATTGGCAGGAAAATGGATGGAACTGGAAAACATTATGTTAAGTAAGATTAGTCAATCATATGCTCTCCCTAATATGCAGATGCTAGAGAGAAAATGGGGCATAAGAGGGACTCCAGATGAAGAAGGAGAAACCTTAGATGAGCAAAGAAGTTGACTTAACTGAAGGTGATGTGGGAAGGGGAACACCCTAATGCACATGATGTATTTTCACAAACATATCAAAGTCAATCACTAAACTGAACTTGAGAAGGAGGGAGAGTGAGGGAGTGGGGCTGGAATTGGGGAAGGGTTAAATAAGAAATGTTTGCATGTATGCCTTTACCAGCATGTACCTAACAAAGATGTATGATTACAATGCACCAATTAAAAATAAATAAAAATTTCAATAGCACAGTGAATGTGCTTAAGCTACAAATTCTCAGCCATTTTCCTAAGAGTGAAATTACAATTTGTCATTTGTTTAAGGGTAGGAAAAATAAGTCTATGTTGAATATGTGGCATATTGAGAGAATAAGAGTACTAACTGCATTTTTTTCAATGTCTATTTGTGATAATAAGTGCACGGTTAAAAATGCCACCTAATATATGTACGTATGTTCTCCACATCTATGAGTTCACCACCCCTGAATTTAACCAACTGTATATCAGAAATATTTTTTTTTAATCCAGAAATTTCCAAAAAGTAAAACTGGAATTTTTCATGGGCCAAGCACTGTGTTAAAGCCATGTGAATGAAGTGATGTGTGGGCAACACAGCTGTAGCCTCCTGTTACTTCACAGATCCTCCACTTTTCCCCATTACTCATTGTTTGCCCTGCATCTCATTTTTCTACTATGTAGTTAGGCTCATGATGGTTGTATCTGTAATAAACATGTACAGACTTTTTTCTCGTCATTATTCCCTATGTAGTATAACAACAATTCACATAGAATTTACATTGCATTGGGTATATAAGTAGAGATAACTTATTGTATGCAGGAAGACATGCATGGGTTATATGCAAATACTATTAGATTTTATATAAGGAATTGAGCATCTGGATTTTGGTATTTTAGAGGGTCCTGAAATTAATCCCCTTGAATACCAATGGATGAAGTTAATGAGAACTTCCACAAATGTTCGTCTTCACAGCTTTGCATGTAACCAGCATGATTCAGTCTTTTTTACTAGTTTGAATAACCACCCAAATACCCATAGGCATTCTACTGACAGAAAACATAATCAATCTCTATCTATCTATCATCTATCTATTCCATATTTCTTATATGTCCACAAATCCTGAGGGTTCACTCATTTCACCATGTGAGGAGGGTATCACTACTCCTTCAAACACCATAAGGAGGGAGAATCAGAGGGCTTGTTACTGATTTCACTGCCTCCTGGTAGGTTTCCCTGCTGTTGACTGGGTTTTTCTTGTCCTGGCAGGGGACAGGATGTTTTTTACTGTCCCCTTTTCAGGAAGGCTCTTATTGGTCTGGATTGCCAACCAGGTCACAACTTGTTTTGCTATTTATTTTTGTCTTCTCTTTTATTTGCCTTTCCCTTAAACACTAATAATTTTAATGATCCTTTCTTTAGCACTTTCTAACTCCATAAGTCTCCAACTCTCCAGTTTTCCAAAACAAAGCAATTACTCAGTGATGCCCTACTTATTCGGCATTTATTGTGTGCAAGGCATTATGATAAGCCCTGGAAAGAAAATAATAAAATATATAAAATCTTCCCAAATACCCAGATGTACACCTGATCTCAATGCACACTCAATGGCAGGAGATTACATAAGGGTGCAAATTCTTGGAAATGGGGATTATTAGGACCACCTTAAAAACTGCCTGCTATAGTCACATAAGGCCTTGCTAAATAGCCCATGTGATGATTTGGCTTCCATGTTAGCTTCCTAGGGTTTCACTAACAAATTACCACAAATTGAATGATTCAAAACAGGACAAATTTATTTTCTAACAGTTCTGCAGGCCAGAACCCTGAAATCAAGGTGTCTACTATGTTGGTACATCCTGGAGACTGAGGAATAATTTGTTCCATACTTCTCTTTTAGCTTCTGTTGGCTGCCAGAAAGCCTCGGCTTATAGGCACTTCACTCTAGTTTCTGTCTTCATCTCACATCACCTTCTCCTCTGTGCATTTCTCTATCTTCTCTTTGTTTCTTTAATTAAGACATGGGTTATTGGATTTTGAGCCAGGCTGGCTTAATCCAAGATGATCAGATTCTTTAACTTCATTATGTCTGCAAAGATTTTTTTTCCCAAATAAGTCTGTCTCCCACCATATATATTCTGAACCATACATCTCAGGATATTTTTATTTCAATATAAAGAACACTTTCTTATTCTTATTCTCTATTTTATAGCTGCAGAGAATTTCATTGTCTGGATGGACCATATATATTTCTGTGTTAATGGACATTTAGACTGTTTATAGTTTATGATTATAAAAAGCATTCTGCTATGAACAGTTTGTATAAATATAATTTACATATAATTGCTAATATATGTAAATATAATTTACATATAATTGCAAATATATCTATAGGTTTAACTTATAAAACTTGAAATGCTGGGTCAAAATATACATTATAATTTTGATAGATAATATCAAATTATCTTACATAAAGGTTGTTCTATTTGTACCAATTTACATTTCTGCCAACAGTGGACTAAATATGCCTGTATTGAGCAAAAAAAAGAAAATAGTTAGATGGTAAGACCAGGTTCTTGCAAACATTTACTGAGGCTTCAAATTCCCAAATGCAGGGATCTAGCAAGGTTAGCCACCAGATTCTGATACAGGAATCCTAGTATTTGCGCAATGGAATTTTTAAACATCATAACTGATAAAGTGCCAGCCCTCTTCTAGCCAAAATCAATGCCTCAGGTCCAAACCCTGTGTCATAGCAGCAGTGAGACGTGTCAGATGTGCCCTCTCTTTTCTGCTACCTCAGCATTTATTGATTATGGGCTCTTCTACTTGCATGATCAAGGGAGTAGGGTTTGAGACTTGTGGTTACATCTCTATAGACTTGTGGTCTGAGCTGCCACCTAGCAATTACTAGGATTGATTGGCTCAAATGTTGGTAGTAGCTTGTTTCCACAGAATTTTGCAGAAAGCCAGCATGCAGGAAATTGCCTGGGACCTTCAAACCCTTACCTCTTTATCTCTTTCTCCACAGCCTCATCAACACTCACTGTTGACCTGTGGCACTCACTAATACTAAGGCTTTTACCATCCATTTGTACTTCATGTTCTGATTACCCAAAGTAGGTCATCAATGCCATAGCATTAGCTCAAAGGGCTGGCTAACTAATTGTGTTCATCTGAGCTTTCAATATTGAGTAATTTGTATAGCAGTTGATAGTAATTTTAGGATGGTGGAAACTTGTTATTTTAAATAAACATTACTTAGAATTTTGAGGCACTGTTAAGCTCTTGATTTCACTTTGTACAAGGTAGCCTTCTATTCTTCCATGAGCTATCCATTAATGATTACCATTTATCAATTGCTTAACAGTTTGGTGAATAATTATGTGAAATCAATAGATTTTTGTATTCTGTTTCTATTTGATAGGGAATAAAAGACAACTCATGAAGGAATAGAAGGTAAAATTCAAATGAATTGCATCAATATTTGGAGGAAGCCTATCTGATTTGGTGTTTCATTAATAGGGCTAGAAATTAGAGGTGAGGTTATTAATAGTGTACATTATGGAAGAAAAAATTTAAAATGTGCTATGGAAATACTTTTTGTTTTATTAGTTGTCCCTTTCCCTACTTATATTGTGAGATTTCTGCAAGATAAAGAGAGTGAATTCTCATCTTCTGATAGGGTATCTGTTGAGACTCTCAAACTCTGGACCTATCTTTATGCTTTTGGAAAAAGAAATGCTTGAGAGTTCTAGAATGGCTTAATGATATCTTTCCTCTCTTACCCATAGAGAAAACTAAAACTATGGAGTTTAAACTAAAAAGGCAGGATACCTGAGTTTCCTGTGACTAAAAAGTAGATATAAGGGTTGTTTGGACACTTCAAGAAGTTGATATACTATATAAAGGACCTGCCTTGGTGGGACTCTATGAGAATACCAGAGGGATCGAATCAGTTCTATCCCAGGAGAATCCTGTAATCAGAAGGCTGAGGAGGCCGTGCCAAATGGGCCCTTGAAGACCATCCGGGGTATACTGTGAAGTTGCAGTGAGATGCTAAGAGATGCCAAGCCAAGACAGACAAGACGTAATGTAAGAATCAATATTTGCACGTGGCTGGGTGGTGATCTTGATGATAATGCATTGTACATACAAATATAAGAGACTTAATCAAGTATCCCTCGTCATGGAACACAGAAATTGGAGCCCAGTAGTACACTTTTCAAATGCTAAACTACATTTATGTAAACACTGCAATTTTAAAAGTTGTTTTAGATAGATAATAATATGCTAATATTAAACAGTTTATTAACTTAATTTTGGAATAGTAAATTTGATAACTGAAAACTATGTTCTTTCATTTGAGGAGTGTAATTATTAAATTTACCTGTCAACTTGTTTTGGTCACAGAGTACTCAGGCATTCAGCTAAACATTATTTTTAGGTGTGTTTGAGCACATTTATGGGTGAGGTTAACATTTGGGTTGGTGGACTGACTAAACAGATTGCCTCCTGAATGTGAGTGGTGCATTGTAGTCATATATCTTTATGAGGTATGAGGTACAGGATGGTAGAGGCATACATGCACACATAATTCATATAGCCCTTCCCCAATTCCCTCCTTTCCAGGTTGTTTACTTCAGATCTTGGGTTTCATAACCTCCATAATTGTGTTGTCCAGCTTCTTGGAGTAATTATGTCTCTATTACTATCTCTCTTTTTTAAAAACCCTACTGGTTATGCCTTTGGCAAACTCAAACTAATGCAAAGAATAATATTCCACTGCTATCATTTTCTAATAGAACTATGGGTTTAAAAAATCTTAATATATTTTGAAAGCAAGTAGAGTAGGATGCAAAATATTTTTTATTGCCCAGACTATATTTGGGCTCCTGGATGATATATTTATTATTCAAAATTCAAGTTACAGAAGGCCAAATTTCTATTTCTTTTTTTTTTTTTTGCGGTACTGGGGATTGAACACAAGGGCGTTCTACCTCTGAGCTATACCCCCAAGCCCTATTTTTTATTCTTTATTTTGAAACCAAGTCTCACTAAGTTGTGGAGTGCCTCACTAGGTAGCTGAGGCTGGCCGCGAACCCGGATCCTCTGGTCTCAGCCTCCCAAACGCTGGGATTACAAGTGTGCGCCACCACGCCTGGCCCAAATTTCTATTTCAATATAAATATAAAAAAGTACTGAGATCTATGAATATTAAGATCTTTAGATATGTAAATAAGTGTTTTGACTGTTAAAATGCATGAAAGCTTAAGACAAGAAACAAATGTAGAAAGAACAAGATTTCTCTGTCTAATTCTTATAATTGTTATTTTAATTCTGAGTACTATTGGTATTTCATAGTGATATATTTATGCAACTGTGCACTTTTTAAAAACAGGGCTTATATCTATCCACATGATAAACTTAATTACTTTCCTCTTATATATCACATTCTATATCTTCTTAATTGATGTAGAAGTTAGAGTTATGCTTTTCATGAAAGTATTTCTGCCTACCTCAAGGTATAGGCAGCTCATGTCCATTTAAATACTCCTTTTTTCGTCCAACTCTATTTAATAAACAGCATCTCACAATTGCATGGGGATTAACAGTTTATAAAAACTTTTAAAATTTGTAATTTGTTTCAATTATCATAACTTTGTGAGTTAGACCACAGTAGCCTCATATTATAGATGAAGAAAGTGAAGCTTAGAGAAGTTGAAAGACTTTCCTAAAGCTACAAGGTAAACATGAAGCAAGGGCTGAGCTAGAACTAGAAAATTATATCTGTAAAAAGTCATAATACAGGCATCTAGTCTCGTAAGTATCCTGATTGTACCCTAGAAACTAGCATGTTTTTAGATGTCTTTGCCCTCAGACTGATTCTTTAGTTTCCCAATGCTTGAAAGACATTAACTTCAAATTTTGGATGCATATGTTTGGATTATATCAGAAAAGGCCTTATAAAGTTTCTAGTTTTCTAGAAATTTTAGTATCTGAGAGCCCTTATCATATACAATTAACCTAAATATCTTTTGAAGAGATGCTGAAATTGTATTGGAAGGACGTAATTCTAATTGATTAATTTAATTGATTCATTTCAGATAACGTAATAACTACTGATGTTTCATTTTAATTTTGAAATATGCATCCAAAGGAGATGATAATTTAAGTATTTATTTGAATTATATTTGTTATAAGATAGTGCATTTAAGACATGCAAAAGCAACTGTCACCCTCTGAAGCCAGAGGTATAGCATCTGTCCCTAAGTAATTAAACTTGTGTCACAAAAACCTCTTTAAAAAGACAGCATTTTTTTAGGAATGCTGAGGGTATAGCCTCAAAAAGTCCTGAGGTGAGCTGGGCATGGTGGTGCACGCTTGTAATCCCAGTACTTCGGAGGCTGAGACAGGAGGATCCAGGTTCACAGTCAACCTCAGCTACTTAGTGAGAATGCCCTTGGGTTCCATCCCCAGTACCGCAAAACAAAAAACAAAACAAAACAAAAAAACAGTCCTGAGGTCAAGTTACTCTGCTCTGCTCAGTCTGTGAAGACTTTCATTCGTGGAAACTCTTTCTGAGCTGGAAATAGGAGACTAGCATGCTGAAAACACCATTTCTCAGGAATTTATTTTCTACCTCCTTCTTCCTCTTTGTCTCCTTCTCTACCTGCTCTGTTGATTCCTGAAAGCTGAAAGTGATATCTGTTTTGTGTGTGTTTTAAAGGGTTGAGGGGGGCCATTATGTCTGTTGTTGTAATCATCCAACATCCCTTCTAGGATGTGGAACTCTAACACACATGTTCATTGAAATATTCATTTTGACATGTGGTAATCACCTTGTGGAAAAGCGTAACTTCTGGCTTAAAGATTCATATATTTGCCTTTGACGAACAAAATCTATGTTCACCCTGGAAAAAGTTCATAACTAGCCAGGAAGCCTGATATGAAAGAGGGGTCCTTCAATCCTGGCCCAGAAATCTGCACTGATCCCATGAGCACTGCAGGCTTTGTTAGAAGGAGTATTCTGAGCTGGGCGTGGTGGCGCACACTTGTAATCCCAGCATTCGGGAGGCTGAGACTGGAGGATCTGGGTTCGCGGCCATCCTCAGCTACCTAGTGAGGCCCTCCGCAACTTAGTGAGACCCTGTTTCAAAATAAAGGATAAAAAATAGGGCTGGGGGTATAGCTCGGAGGTAGAACGCCCCTGAGTTCAATCCCTAGTACCGAAAAAAAAAAAACAACAAAAAAAGGAGTATTCTGCATGTGCTTGACATAGAACAGCATCCTTCTCTATCATTTTTTTTAACAAAAATAGCCTGGGGGCAATTCTTTTTATTTTACTTGCTAATCTGTAAAAGGACATAAAGAAGAAAGACATGAAAGTTAAGTTAGGGCCACTCATTTATAAGGATTGTTATAATAGTATGAATAAAGGTTATGTATGATTCATTTAATTTATTTTTGTTGTTGGTGGTGATGGTGCATTGTAATTGTACATCATGAGTTTCAGAGTGACAGAAACATATGTGCACACAGCAAGTGCTGGATGATTTGTTTTAAAATATGGTTTCTATTCTTGAATCTTGGGGGAAAGCCCACCAAGTGCTGTGTGCATGTATGTTACTATCTCTATGATCTACATTATGAAGTGAAACTCTAATGCACCAATAACAGTATTTTTTAAAAGGAACACAAGCAAATTTAACTTAGCTGCATATTTGATTCATAAATGAACTCACACATTTTTGTGGTCTTCTTTGAGAAGATCCTACTCACAACAAATCTAATTTTTTCAAAGGAGGTTCATAACTAAAAGAGCAATGACTACTTCTTCAGAATAGATTATAGTCCTAATTGTGCATTTTTTATTTGTGATAGTGAAGTTCAATAAGGTCAGTTTAGAAGGGAAGGAGCAGCGGGCGTGGTGGCACATGCTTGTAATCCCAGCATTGGGGAGGCTGAGAGGAACCCGGAGGATCCGGGTTCGAGGCCAGCCTCAGCTACCTAGTGAGGCACTCCACAACTTAGTGAGACTCGGTTTCAAAATAAAGAATAAAAAATAGGGCTGGGGGTGTAGCTCGGAGGTAGAAAGCCCCTGAGTTCAATCCCCAGTACCGCAATAAAATAAATAGAAGGGAAGGAGCAGTGTATCCCAAATTATTAAATATCTATATTAAAGAGGAATACAAAAATAACTTAGAAGCTCTAAGCTATTTTTACTTTAACTCTCCATATTCTTTCAGTTTCTGGGATAAGATAAACCATCACCTGTGGATGATTGGAAAATCCTGCTTGCTTGGAGAAAATATTAAAGAAAAATCTTGACAAGGTGAAAAACTAGCTTTGTCATGCTTAGCTTTTGCTTGCTGTCAATACAAAAACAGCACGTGCAAAAAAAAATAAGAAAAACTTAGAGTGTAAAGAACTCTTCCAAATTTTTAAGCACACACACACACACACACACACACACACACACACACACGGTTTTTATTTGATTGATTGTCAAAAGTTTGCTTCAATTCAAATGAGCCTGAAAATGTTCTTTAAATAGATAGCACTCTTTGCTGTCATCTGGCAGGATTCACATTGTTTTTATCCTGGTCTATGGATAAAAACTCTAGTCACTTAAAAAAACATTTATGTTAGCACTTATAGGTATGCTGACTATCACAGTTCAAACTTGGCCACCTTGCAAGGGACCTTCATAGAATTTATTTAATTCAAATTATAAAACTAAAGTGATCTACAAAAAAATTTTTTTCGTTATTTTTTTCAGTTTAAAATATACTTGTTATTGATGAAAAACACATCAGTGGCTTTGATAATGCACATCAATTTTGTCCATATCTTTGTTTATTGTATTATTTCCAGGTTAGGGGAAGTAAAAAAATGATCATTTTTATCTCAAGCTATTGACTGTCCGAAGGACAACAAGAGTCTATTCCCTGGAGAAATATATTTTCTCTAGAGAGTGTGTACTCAGAGATATATGACCAAGATTTTTTACTAAGTTGACAAATGTTTCCAATTTGACTGTGTGATTATGTGTGCATGAACATGCTTATGTGTATGATATCAGATATTCAGCTGAGCCAGTTTACTGCTTGGTATTATAGAGACAAGATTCTTGCTATTTTTCATTTGAAGAGACTTAAGAAGGGTAACTGGTTGCTGTTTTCTTTCTACAAGTTGGCTGAAGTCAGAGGTACATTTGTACAATATTGAACAGTAGAAATCAAGAATGATTACAACTGATATCTTAAAGTAAACTAAAAGCTAAATTGAATTTACTTCCACAAAATTTAAAACCAGAAAAAGGAACATTAATAATGTCCTTTTGAATGTCATGAAATTATTTCTTCCTTTTCCAATGATAAACAATGTTTAAAATGATAAGTGCCTTTCTGTTTGCAATCTATCATATCATACAGCAATGAAATGGAAATGGGGTGTTATCTGGAGCAATCACTCATAATTTTCCATTGTTATGTTAGCTTTGGAAAAGTACGATAGCCAGGAAAGTTTAGTGTGATATACTCAGTTGTTATACAGGCTGTATATACAGCAGAAAGTGCACACTTATTTATTTTGTTCAGCCTATACAAATATAACCAAGGAACACATTACCTATAGCTGCTATTCAATGAAGGGTAAACTAGTGTCTTTTGGGCAGTATCAAGCATATGCTAGGTTGGAGAACACACCAATGCTTTGAAATTGCTTGGACAGTCACATATAAACAGATTGATCTAGTTTAGCATTTAATCAAAGGATACAACTATTTAATTTCTCTGAGACCTGTCACTCACATGCATACCACGGGGGTGGGATTAAGTCAGCTCCATTTTGCCTTCTTCGCAATAATCAATTAATCTATAAATCTTTCTTTCCAAAAGTTAAATGGGAAAAGGTTATAGAGAAATTCAGTTTTTGATGTTTTAGTGTTACATTATTTATTTTCAGAGAATTAATTTGAATTGCTTATCTAACATCTACATTATAGAATCCTAACTTTTATTATATTTATTAATGTTTATGGCTGAGTATTTTATCTTCCATATTAGGAAGTTATCTTTTACATGACTATGTTGATGCAAAATTCTTCATACTGAAATAGAAACAGTGTCAAAAATTCCAAATTACTTGGACATAATTAATATAAATAATATACTAGATGGGGGATTAACTTGAATGCTTCAGACGTACTTCATTTTAAACTAAATTATATATTTAATGGGACATTTTTATCTCAATAGAAGTCAATGCACATGAGTAGTGATGTCTCTGCATCTATGCTTTGATACTTCAAGATGGTGTTGCTGACAGAACTATAGCTGAAATGTCATAAAACATACAATAATTATGTGTTCTTCTCACAGTTTCATGTATAAAAAGTAATTTTTGGACTAATTCTTACAAAACTAACAGAAATACAGAATTATAATTCACAGTCCTCCAGCCTAACATTGAAGTGAAGGGTATGAAAGAATAGGTTTGGAACACGAGACAATAGGTTAAAAAATTCAGCCCTTTCTATAGGGCAAGTTATTTGGTCTCTGGAGATCTTTTTCCCAACAGAAAAAGTAGTATAGAAGTAGAGGCTATGATCAGAATTAAATAAAATAGTGAATCTGAGACATTTGCACCATGCCTGAAAAATAGAATTTACTCATAAGTGTTATGATAATATGATGAAGAAGACTAATAGAACAGGAGGAGGAAGTTGGTAGATAGGTCCAAAATTGCTTAAATATATGAAATAAATCAGAATCATGGAAGGCTAGATAAACACAGATACCTAGTTTCATCCAAAATAGTGGATCTGAGTCTCAGAGAGGTGGCCCAGAGTCCAGATGATATTTAGCTTTAGGGTACCTCACTCCAGTTGATATTACACTGTAAGGGGCTTAAAGACTACTATGCTACCATAGTTCTTCATTCAACCAGTACTTAAATGTCATGTATAAGACAGGCACTGAGTCTAGCACTGATAATTCCAGTTTCTTCTTCTACAGAGCCAGAGAAGAATCAGACAGTAATTTCTTTCTCTTGTCTCTTTCTCTCTGCCTCTTTGTCTCTCCCTCTCACATATACATGCACATTGACAATAATGACTAACACTAGAAAGTACTTGTGAGCAGGGTCTGCGAAAGAAGCTTCTGGAAGGCAAAGAGGCTCTGAGGAAGTGAAGATAGATTTGAGCTCTGAAAGACAAGGTGGAGCTACTCTGCAAAGAGAGGAGGGGGAAGCAGAGGTAACAACATATGGAAAGACATATGGAAGGGGGGGGCACTCAAGCTCTTCAGAATAGAATCGGCCATAATTGTAGTGAATATATTCAATTACTGTTTTAAAACTCCGTGGTTTGAAAGGAGTATACAATGACTTCATAGAGATCATCAACATTGAATAAAATCTAAAAAGCACTAAATTTTCAATCTGTGTTGCAACCACACAGTACTTTAAGTTTCTAGTTCTGGAAAGCAGTTATGCAGTAGCTACATATGCTCAGTTTCAGTTCATGCCTCAGGACAGGAAGTAAATCAGGTAGTTTAATGTCTCTGAAAAGGCCTGAGTTAAATCAATAAAGATAAGCTTCAGTGAATGTTTGTATCTTCATAGTTCTAGATATTCATATGTTGTGATATACTTGATCCAGATGCAGCGATGTTAAGGGAAAAGGGATGTATTTATATGTTTTGGTTTGGGCTATATTATCACTGGAAAATAAATTATTTAAATCTGATTTGACACTGTATCAATCACTGATGATCAAGATGACTCATAGTCCTTAGACCTGAAGAATGGGTATACCCATCACTGAAGTATTTAAAATCTGCCATGGTTCAATGTGTTTCAGCAGCATTTTGTTAAATACAGGATGCCAAAAAAAAAAATGTACAGACAGATTGTGAATTCCTGGATTATGCATCTGCTATTATAATGAGCCAGGGTTTGTCTAACCTATTCTTGTATTCAATTGTTTTTTAAAAGGCAAGGGATTGAATTTTGTATGCTGTGATAATTATGCTAACGTGTTTCAAACTTTTCTCTGCTCATCTCTTTGTCAAGAGTCTATGCCTTGTTTCAGTATCCTTGGTTTGAGTAAAAACACATTGGCCCCAAGAGATCTTTCAACTATTCTTGCTGTATAGTAGCCAGACATTTCTCTTTCTGATTTCATTATCCTACTGTATGCTTCAGACTGAGGAGATCCTGTACAAGTAAATATTTCTACTTTCTTAAAAGATACTGAGAGATTTGTATATGCATATGAACTTCATATACATGCATGAAATATACATTATTAACATGCTTTCATAATTGATCCTTATGCCTCATGTTCTTGAGACAAATGTATTATTCTTGGATCTCTGCTATAGCCTGATTGTGGTAAAATGACGATGGTGGTGATGATAAATATTCATTGCTACTATGTGTGTTCAACATGTTAAGAAATGTGCTAAATGCTTCACATTCCTTATAACTGCCCTATTATCCATCCCATTTCAGAGATGAGGACATTGAGGCACAGAACATTAAAATGACTTGCACTAGGCTGCACAGTACATCTGGAGCACAGGCTCCAGATTCAACATCCTGACTGTCCTTCTATAATTAAATTCATAACAGCCATTCACCATATTTCCCCACAGAGTTAACTACTTGAAATGCAGCGCTGATTTTTACTCGAGTTTAAAACCTTCAGCGGCAGTTCATTTGCTCCAGGACATCGCTCATGATTCTCAGAAAGGAATATAAAACTTTCCCTAATCAATCCACTCACCAGCATCATGTTATGCCAAATAAATCAGAATCATATCATGGAACGCTAGATAAATGCGAATACCAAGGTTCACCCCAAATAGTAGATCTGAGTCTTAGAGAGTTAGCCCGGAGTCCAGAATTTAATAGCCTCTTCTAGTTTTGATTTTTACATACCAAGAACCACGACCCTCTTCACTCAAAGTTTAAGGACCTGTCACATTCTGTGGCTGTATGTGCCCTGTACTTCTTGTGATTCTCAAAGTTCAAAAGTCTATCTCCCTTGTCTAATATCTTCTTTGATGCTCGGTTCACCATGGGCACCATAAGAAGTGTTCTCTGACTTTTGCGGGCAGAATTCACCACCTGCCTACTGCCCCACCTTTGTTCTGTGTGGCTTGAGTTACTAAACCTTTACTATGCCAACTTGTAACTGTGGGAATAAGTCATCCTTATGGAATCTGTAAGGATCATTCCAATCTGGCTATAAAAATTACACTTGGAGAGATATATTAAATCAAATTATTTAGCTGGGCATGGTGGCAAGTCTAGCATTTGGAAGGCTGAGACAGGAGAATCACAGGTTCAAGGACAGCCTCAGCAATTTAGTAAGGCTCTCAGCAACCTAATGAGACTATGTTTCCAAATAAGAAATAAAATTGGTCTTAGGGTATAACTCAGAAGTAGAATGCCTCTGAGTTCAATTCCCAGTACCACAAAAGATAAAGGATTTATTATACTCAGAGGTCCCAAAGAAGGAGACATCATGTAGGGGGCCACATTAGGGTAGTGCCAAGAGAGGTGACCTATGCAACCAGGAAGCTGACTCAAAAGGGCAGAGAGCTGAGAGAGAGTGAGGACCCACAGCCAGGTGTCTTTAGTGGGCATGGGAGTAGAGTACAAATACAAATCATGAGGGTGAGGGAGTTTCAGTAGTGCATTTGAATGTCATCAGATCATAAGGGAGGACAAGAAGGCAAACTTGTATCAGTTTGCCTTACACACTAATGTGTCTGGTCACCTGGGAAGTATACTATTTGTGGGATGATAAGAAAGCAAGGAAATATGAAGTTTTAAAATTTTTCAGTGCATGCAGCATGGTTATGTACTGACTGTTTTTATCTCCCTCACCAGAAAGGTTAATGTGAGGGAAATGTCCCCAAGACTCATTTTTGTTGTGATTCTTCCTACATTTTCTTCTTTGGTTCCTGGTTTCATACTCAGCTAAACATGCTCTTCTCTGGTCTAAATCAGCCTCCCTCTCATGTGAAGATTTCTTTAAAAACAAAGATCTTGGGATCCTGAGATGCCACATTTTTTACAAGCTCTAACTAGTGTCAATGCTGTTGTTCTCTTTGGCACTTTGAGAATTAAGAAGTGTCTCCCCAAAAGTTCATGTGTTTAAAACTCAATCACTTTGTTCATATTATTTAGAGCTGGGGTCTTTTGAAGGTAATTAGGGTGAGAGAGGTCATGGGGGTGGCCTCCATGGTGGCATTAGCAGTTTTGTAAGAAGAGGAGGAGAGAGCTGAGCTAGCATGTTTGTTCTGTCTTGACACATGATGCCTTCCACATTATAATGAACACAAGGACCTCACCAGATGCCAAGCAGATGCCAGCATCATGCTCCTGGACTTGCCAGACTTCAGAACCTCTTTTTTTTTTTAAATAAATTACCCACTGTGCTGTTCATGTATAGCAACAGAAAATCATTAAAATAGATAATAATCACTGAATGCTTTTAAAAATCTAATAACAGGGTATTAAAATAAAGCCTACTTTTCCAAATAAAGAAACTGAAGCAAAGGGAGATGAAATAGGTAGCCTAAAGTCACAAGCTAGAAAGCGTCATGGCCAAGATTGAATCCAGGCACTGGAACTCCAGAGTGGGAGCTCCTGGTGCCACTCCACACAGCTCGGAGATCTGCAGTCTGACCTCCCTCTTTGATTTGTCCTGTCCCCGGATCCTATGGCATTTATCCATATGATTCTGGAGGGCATGGAGGAATTGGCTCTTTCTTCTCTGCAAAATGAGCTACTTCAGTTGCCTGGAAATGCAGTTTCTTTTCTCAGAGGACTTATAAAGGAGAGGATGAAGGAAAAAAGTTTTAGATCACTGGTTTCCATATTGTCACACTTAGGCTTTTATTTCATCATATTTCTCATTTAAAAAAATAAAAATCCACATAGACCTTTTCTCTCCCCTGTTCTATAAGGGCTGCTGGTTATATGATCTATTAACTCTTGGGCCAGACAGAATATTGATCAGTCATGTCCACTGAGTTCAGGAATTTCTATATAAGAATATCGGAGTTATTTTTTTTATGTTATAAAGACAACCCAAGAATGTTAATTAAAAATTACTCCTGTAAACATAATTAAATAAACTATTTTCAAGATCACTAAAGGAGATACATCAAACACAATTGGGATTTGTATGGAACTATAGTATAACTATTTTTATTCCAATCCTGCCTGAGTAAATAATTGGAAAAAGTTTTCTCACTGGTAAACTTCATAAAAAATACAGATTTTTGATCCCAAGGTCTATTGAACAAAATTGCTGGGCAGAGATCCCAGGAATCTCTATATTGAAATTGCTGCCCAGGTGATTTTGATGATCATCTAACTCTGACCACCAGTAGTAGACCACTCTGGCTTTTGGCAGAAGGAGAACTACTTCAATATCTCTCAGTCCTTTAATCAAAGAAATGTCTCTGAGGTTATTTTTTCTACCATATCATATATCAGGGTTGGTTGCAGCTGCTTAGGACTTTGCAATTTAACCATTCCATGCCCCTTGAGCTTGGGTACAGTTATGTACAGCTACATGATTTAGGATCTTCACACCCAGGAAGCTTATTTGCAGAAATACTGTCTGCTCTAAGTCAGACATTACTATAATGGGAAAAGAAATCACTCAAACATGCTTGATCAGAACTCTGAGACAT
>PVLC010021172.1:0-28311 GCA_004027655.1 Graphiurus murinus
GAGCCGGGCATGGTGGCGCACGCTTGTAATCCCAGCATTCGGGAGGCTGAGACCAGAGGATCCGGGTTCGCGGCCAGCCTCAGCTACCTAGTGAGGCACTCCGCAATTTAGTGAGACTCGGTTTCAAAATAAAGAATAAAAAATAGGGCTGGGGGTGTAGCTCGGAGGTAGAATGCCCCTGAGTTCAATCCCCAGTACCACAAAAAAAAAAAAAAAAAAAAAAAAAGGCCTGGGGGTAGCCGGGCGTGGTGGTTCACACTTGTAATCCCAGCATTTGGGAGGTTGAGACCAGAGGATACGGGTTCGAGGCCAGCCTCAGCTACCTAGTGAGGCACTCTGCAACTTAGGGAGACCCTGTTTCAAAATAAAGAATAAAAAATAGGGCTGGGGGTATAGCTCAGAGGTAGAATGCCCCTGAGTTCAATCCCCAGTACTGCAAAAAAAAAAGTCTGGGGGTATAGCTAGGAAGTAGAATGCCTCTAAGTTCAATCCCCAGTAACACACACACACACACACACACACACACACACACACACACACATACATACACACACACACACACACACACACACACACACACACACGTGTCTGGAATCTCAGGACTTGGCTTGGGAGGCCAAGACAGGAGGATCTCAGGCTCAAAGCCAGCCTCAACAAGTAGTGAGACTCTCCTCAACCTAGTGAGACCTCATTTCCAAATAAAACCAAAAAAATAGGAAAATAGGGCTGGGGGTGTAGCTTGGAGGTAGAATGTCCCTGGGTTCAATCCCTAGTACCAGGGGATGGGGGGGGGCGAATGTCAGTTATAGATCATGCTTCTAAGATCTAAAAGAGAACAGGGATCTTAGAGACTAGAGACACCAAAGATCGTTCATGTGGGACCAGCAGGGTGTGGGTGTGACCCCCAAGGCACATTATCAAGGGACGAATTCGGGATCAAGAAGAACAGTGTTTTAAACCTACAAATACCGAGGCCATGAAGCCAGTAAGTATGTAGAAGGCCCTGGGCCGGAGAGAAGAAATGGGTGAGAAACACATTCTGCAGTTCGTGCCCGCCTGAAACTACAGCTCCGGTTTGTTCATGGCTGAGCAGAACAGGGGGGCTCCCATTTTCCCAGGTTCTCCCATTTTCCCATTTTTTAAAAAAAGGCCAGAAATTGGTATTTTATATGAAATTTCCCAGTCGATAGCAGGTTGTGGGGGTCCACGGAAATGTGTCTTTGAGTCACATTTGGTCTTTGGGCTCAGGATTTGCAACTTGGAGAAAGAATTTCAAGTACTCGAGGAAGCGGTTAAGTAAATAAGCACCAGGAGGGGAATAAACTGCAAATTTTAAAAATTTCAGTAAGAAAAAAAAACACATAACATGAAATGTGCAACCTTAACCATTTGTGGGGGGAAAGGTTTACAGGGATTGAACTCAAAAGTGATCTACCTCTGAGCTCCACCCCCAGCCCTATTTTATTTACATATATATAAAAAATTATATATATATAATTTTTTTTTAATTTTGAAAGAAGGTCTTGCCAAGTTGCTGGGGGCCTCGTTAAGTTGCTGAGGCTGGCCTTGAACCTCCCATCCTCCTGTCTAAGCCTCCCAAGTACTGGGATGACAGGCATGCACCACCATGCCTGGCTTCCAACTCATTATTCACCATGGATTAAAGTGGGGGTGAGCTGGCTGGTTCAGCTTCTTCAGCTAGGACTTTCTCTAACATGAGGGAAGGAAGAGGGAATTCTCCATTCAGGAACACTTTCAGCTAAAAAAAACAAACTTTGCATTTTTAAAAATTCACTAAAGCCCTAGCTTTGTGGTCATTTTCCAATACTAAAGACCTATTCTAAGGTCCCAGAGAATCCTCAAAATGAGTTCTCAAATAATTCTGATTTCCCACTTCTCTTAATCGCCCCCACCCACCCAAAGAAGTAGCTCTTGTAAACGTTAGAAATGTTTACACCGAATTCTGTGATTTACAGTAAGGAGGAAAAATAAGTTTCTGAGAGGCATTGATGACAACAGTCCCTGACAGAGAAAGCCACGCTTCATCCTGAGAACAGAAAAAAACAGCATTGTTGTTCCTTCCTGCAGATCCGCTGTGGAGAATAGTGAGTATTTAAAAAGAAAAGAAAAGGAAAAAAAAAAAACCAACTCCAATGGCACCCTTTGTTCAGATCAGAAAGGAGAAGATGGAATTATTTGGCTACTGGTAAGATTAACAAAAGCTGTCCATCAACAATAAAAGAAAAATTGCAGAAAGCCATTAAAATAACCCTTAAGATCATTTCCTTTAGATGGGCATGGTGGCGCACTTGGGAGGCTGAGACAGGAGGATCGCAGGTTCGAGGACAGCCTCAGCAATGTAGTGAGGCTGTTTCGAAATTTAAAAAAATAAAATAAAATAGGGCCATGGGTGTAGCTCGGAGGTAGAGGAGGAAGAAAGGCAGGCAAGAGGAAAATTGACCAAAAAGAGATGATATTCAATTGAATCACTGTCATTTCAGACCTTGGTGCCCAAGTTCAGGCAGGATGAGAACCTTCAGATTCCCAGAGACCTCGCCTCAAAGAGCTGGGGCCCCGACACCCAAGAATCTATATATTTTTTTCTTTTTTGTGGCACTGGGGATGGAACCCAGGGGCATTCTACTTCTGAGCTACACCCCCAGTCCTATTTTTTATTCTTTATTTTGAAACAGGATCTCACTAAGTTGCAGCGGGCCTCACTAAGTTGTTGAGGCTGGCCGTGAACCTGGATCCTCCGGTCTCAGCCTCCCAAGTACTGGGATTACAAGTGTGTGCCACCACACCTGGCTTAAGAATCCATATTTTCAATGCATATCCAGATGATTTTGATATAGGTGGCCCCTCTTCCTTTCTTCTTTCCTTCTTTTATTCTTCCCTCCCTCCCTTCCTTCCTAGTCTTTCTTTATTTTGGTACTGGGGATTGAACCCAGGGACATTCTGCCTCTGAGCTACACCTCCAGACCTATTTTTTTTTATTATTTATTTATTTATTTATTTATTTATTTATTTATTTATTTATTTATAAACAGGGTCTCACTAAATTGCTGAGGCTGGCCTCCAACCTGCAATCCTCCTGTCTCAGCCTCCCAAGTACTGGGGTTACAGGCATGCATCACCATACCACGCCGGGCTGATGTGTATCTTTTTGAATCTATAAAAATATATATCCTTCAAATATATACCCTTTGAACACATATATGTTTTATATATGTGTGTGTATATATAATGTACATGCAGAAGTATAGTATAGACTGTACACTATATATACAGTAGAAAGTGTACAGTGTATAGTTTCTACTGTATATACAAGTAGAAAGTATGTGTGTGTATATATATGTATGTATGTATATATATGTATATGTATATGTATACACACACACACACACACACACACACACACACACACACACACACACACTTTCTACTTGCCCAACAAGATCACTAGAAGAACCACGTAGCTTGACATGTAATACTGTACAGTATCTGGACTTTCCTGCCACCTGTCAGAGAACCTCAGTCTCTGCTTCCAAACCAGCCTCGTCCTCACCCCAGGAAAAGAGGCGTCCACGTGCCTGGGTGTGGCCGGACGCCGCTGAGATGGAGTGAAAG
The DNA here is from genome assembly GCA_004027655.1 of Graphiurus murinus. Classification (NCBI taxonomy): domain Eukaryota; kingdom Metazoa; phylum Chordata; class Mammalia; order Rodentia; family Gliridae; genus Graphiurus; species Graphiurus murinus. The sequence continues at coordinate 3,631 of PVLC010021172.1, forward strand.
ACTTCTCGCTGCTGTCTCAGAAAGAAGCAAGCAAGGCAGAGGTGTTTATCCAGGACAGGACTTCCTCTCCCCGTCCTGCCTACTGCACAGCCCCGAGAACAGCTCGGGTTTAGAGGAGAGCAGTTTTCCTTCCAGACGCAAAATCCTCTCCTGATGTTTAAGAGCTCTGCTCACCTGCGCCAAGGAAATGAATCTTTTCATGTTCCCTTGGGAAGCCGCAAAGAGCACAGCAAGAACCCAATTCCCCGGCATCTGCTGTTGGTAATTGCAATTAGCGTCGACTAAATATCCCTAGACTTACCGGAGCAGGTAGCAATAAAGGAAACCGAAAACTTACAAGCGGACTGATATGGTTGCTTTGAAGAGGGTTAGGGACCCGGAGAAATAAGGATAGGTGAAGAATAGTGAGTCAGAGAATGATCCAAGGGGCTAAAATAAGCTTTCTTGGTTTTTTGGTTTTGTTTTTGTTTTTTTTTCCGGTACTGGGAAAGAAACAATGTTCACCTTCCATACATTGTTTCTAGTGATGTTCACTTTCTGTAAATTGCTTCCTGGTCCACTGGTCGCATTCTATACTTTGTTTCTTTGACATTTAGTTTTGTGCAGTGAACTAGTCCACACATTGGAGCACCAGGACCTTGGTGACACATTGTAAGCTTTAAGTAACCCTGTGAAACCCTCAGTGAGAATGAGTTGATGTCCCTTCACAGCTAGGAGCTTTGAGCAGAACTTACATTGTAGCAAAATTCTGTTTTGTTTTGTTTTTTTCCTTTTGTACTAGGGATGGAACCCAGGGACTTTCTACCTCTAAGCTAAACCCCCAGCTCTATTTATTTATTTATTTGTTTGTTTGTTTGTTTGTTTATTTATTTATTTATTTATAAACAGGATCTAAGTTGCTGAGGGCCTCGCTAAGTGACTGAGGCTGGCCTCCAACCTGCAATCCTCCTGTCCCAGCCTCCCAAGTACTAGGAGGACAGGTGTGCACCACCATGCCCAGCTAAAATAAGCTTTGAATAGTGAGTGCTGATGACATGCTAGCATTCCCCTGGACATATACTGCACAGCACACACTTCAATGCTCCTTGGGTTTGGAAATCAGGCAGTACTGGGTTCGAAGCACCCCCCATCCCTTAAGGAGCTGAGTGACTTAGAGTAAAGTCATGCAACCGCACCTAATCTCGGCGTTCTCATCTATTAAATGGAAGAATAACAGTAACTAGCAGAGCTGTTGTGAAGATCAAATTAGATACTACAGGCGAAGGCCTGCACGCATCATCAGCATTAGAACAATGCTGGCTAGAGAAGAGAGATTTTATGACGCTACATGTCAGAGGCCCAAATAAGTAACTCAAAGGTCCTTGTGCATTATTAAAAGTCACCTCCACAGCCGGGTGTGGTGGCGCACGCTTGTCATCCCAGCATTTGGGAGGCTGAGACCAGAGGATCCGGGTTCGGTCCACGGCCAGCCTCAGCTACCTAGTGAGGCTCTCTGCAACTTAGTGAGACCCTGTTTCAAAATAAAGAAAAAATAGGGCTGGGGGTATAGCTCAGAGGTAGAATGCCCCTGAGTTCACTCCCCAGTACCACACACACACACAAAATAAGTCACCTCCACAAATACGTCTGAGATACTACAGCAGACTGAGAGCCTTGCAGGGCTGAGCACCGCACAGGTCCGGGGCTTCCATCCCTAGAGCATGGCCGAGACACAACTGCTCAGGTTGTGCGCTATGCCAAGCCTGTGTGGACCCTACCAACTACTTTCTAAAGAGGCCGACTCCCACGGGCCTGGTGTCTGCACCACCACGGGAACTTGGAAGCCCTTCCATTAGACAGGCAAGCCATTCTAAAAGCCTCCAAGACAGAGCTCAGCAAGGGAGCTCCGGAGCTGTGTTCAAACCCCGAACAAGGCGTATGGACCTGCTCGTGTGGGCTCAGCTCCCGTTCAGAAAGGCCCGACAGCAGAAAGTACAGACCACCGCCCGCCAACACCTGCTAAAGATACACCAAGGTTTGGGAGCGGAGGAAGAGTGCAATCCCCGGTACCAAAAAGAAAACAGAAGATTAAGCACCTGGTAGGAAACGACCTAAGACAGGCACAGTCCTTCGTGCATTTTAAAATAAAAACGGGGGAGTTGTGGGAGCCCAGCTGGGCCCTCTCCCCCCTGGCAGTTGCTATCTGCATGTATGAGTAATTACACTGACTCTTCTGCTATGGCTACATTGGCATCTTGAAGTCTGGAGATTGCTCCTAGGATGCGTAGATGAAAGACCCTCCTACTTCTTAGAAAGTAAATATATGGCCCTAAAGGTTTATGGTTTTATGACTCTAGAAAGTTTGCTTTACCAGGCTATGTTAAGAATGTGGGCTATACGTGTAAAACGAAGAAGTGGTGCTATTTGTGATCTGACAATGATTGATATGTCATAAATGTCTATGTAACCCTGTTGTACTCAAGAAATGTATAAAAAATTTGTGCTAAAAAATTAATTAATTAATTAATTTTAAAAAAGAAAAGAAAAAGAAAACAGAAATGGACAGAGAGGTTAAAGAGCATTCTCAGGATCGCCAGCATAAATGCAAGGATTGTCTCAAAATTGCTGTTCGACCTGTATTTCCAGGACTGGACGTTATTTATCTTCAGAGTTCCTGTTAGAGAGAGTCACTTAGGGAATCCTGCGTCTTTTTTAGGTGGTGAGACCGTCTTGCGTTAAACTGAAGTAGAGGACAAACCTTGGCGTATTACGATACCCTGAAAAATGTCGCCTTCAGAAAGAACGGACACACACGTCCCTTCTCTAGTTGTAAGCACAGAATAATTCTATCCTTCGCAGAGATGAAAATCGTCGAGGGCATGGCATTTGGCATTACACATCCTCTGCTTTGACTTGCATATCAGTCGGTGAACACCGAGTGGAAATTTCCACATTTGCTCTGAACTTCAAAGGTCCGTGGAGACTTGAAGAACAAGGAAGGTTTGGAATAAGTTTGAGGGGGGAAAAAAAAAAAAAGAAAGTCTTTGGCCGATTCGAATTGTCAACAGATGATTGGGTAAAAAATGCACACTTCTCTATTATAAAGACAATTCAGCATTATATGTGTTTGCAGGCATCTAAAAACAAAATAGAGGCAGACTCTAAACTCACGCCCTCATTTAAATACTAATGAGACAATCCCAGTACTTGGGAGGCTGAGACTGGAGGATCCGGGTTCGAGGTCAGCCTCAGCTACCTAGTGAGGCACTCCGCAACTTAGTGAGACCCGGTTTCCAAATAAAGAATAAAAAATAGGGCTGGGGGTGTAGCTCGCAGGTAGCCCCTTTGGTCTTCTGTGACTCCACGGTTATGCACACACGACTACAAGACTTTGGCTGCACAGTTTCTGATGTGCAGAAACAGGTTCCGCTGAGGCAGGTCAGTCTAACACGAACTATACCCCTTGAGATTATTTTCCACAAACTAGTCATATTCGATTTCCGTACGGGGTTTTGGAATCCACCTTAGAACGCGGGTCCTAGAGGAAGAGCCAGAGGCTTGTCAGCAGGAGAATTACAGGTAATGGAAAAAATGATAGTAACAGCTATTTTCCACGCCCTAGGCCGTAGGTGAAGCGTTTTCCATCTGTTTTACCTCACCGGTTTCTCATAAAACTTGGCACCAAGTGGGGTGTGGGGAGGCTGAGACTAGAGGATCACAGGTTGGAAGCCAGCCTCTGCCACACGGCAAGACTCTCAGCAACCTGGCAAAGACCTTGTTTCAAAAGAAAAAGATTTTTTAAAAAGGGCCAGGGGTGTGGCTCTGAGGTAGAAGGTCCTGGGTCCAATTCCCAGAACCACAAAAAATATATATATACATACATACATACATACATACATACATACATACATATATACATAAAACAAAATAAAACTCGGCACCACAACAAAAAGAAACCTACCCTTCCCACTTACTGCCCCTGAGTAACACTGGCTTCCATATTATAAAAGAAGAAAGTAGTCAGGTGTGATGGTTCATGCCTGTAATCTCAGTACTGGTGTGGTGGTGCATGCCTGTAATCTCAGGACTGGCAGAGTGAGACAGGAGAACTGCGGGTTCAAGGCCACCCTCAGCAACTTAGTGAGACCCTCAGCAACTTAATGAGACCTTACTTCAAAAACAAAAAATAAAAATGGCTGGAGGTATAGTTCAGAGCTAGAATGCCCCTGGGATCAATTCCCAATACAGGAAGAAGGAAGGAAGGGAGGAGGGGAGGAAGGGAGGAAGGGAAGAAGGAAGGGAGGGAGGGAGGAAGGAAGGAAGGAAGGAAGGAAGGAAGGAAGGAAGGAAGGAAGGCAGGCAGGCAGGCAGGCAGGCAGGCAGGCTGGCTCAGAGATGATACATAACTTCTTCACAGTTGTATACGGGGCGATGGATCCTGGCTTCGGGACCAGACACCTGTCTGTAGGAATCAGTCTTCTCCACCAAGACAGCCAACATTTGTGCAGCACTTATCCTGTAGCGGGAGGTGTTAGGACCCTTGAGAAATACTAACTCAGGCACCCTACAAAATAACCCCTGTGCGATGCTATTACAACCCCGTGTGGAAAGATCAATGACTGACCAGAGAAGGTTCTGCCAACCCAGGAGTCTGTGCCCTACCTACCCTTCCCACTTACTGCCCCCTGGGGAACAATGGCTTCTACTCCCTGAGTAACAATGGCATCTGCCCATAAGTAACAACGGCTTCTGCCACCCCCTGGGTAACAATGAATTCTACCCTTGGGTAACACTGGCTTCTACCCCTGGGTAACAATGAATTCTACCCCTGGGTAACAATGGCTTCTACCCCTGGGTAACAATGAATTCTACCCCTGGGTAACAATGGCTTCTATCCCTGGGTAACAATGAATTCTACCCCTGGGTAACAATGAATTCTACCCCTGGGTAACAATGGCTTCTACCCCTGGGTAACACTGGCTTCTACCCCTGGGTAACACTGGCTTCTATCCCTGGGTAACACTGGCTTCTATCCCTGGGTAACAATGAATTCTACCCCTGGGTAACAATGAATTTTACCCCTGGGTAACAATGAATTCTACCCCTGGGTAACAATGGCTTCTATCCCTGGGTAACAATGGATTCTACCCCTGGGTAACAATGACATCTTCCCTTAAGTAATAATGACTTCTACCCCTGGGTAACAATGAGTTCTACCCCTGGGTAACAATGGCTTTACCCCTGGGTAACACTGGCTTCTACCCCTGGGTAACAATGGCTTCTACTCCTTGGTAACAATGACATCTTCCCTTAAGTAATAATGGCATCTACCCCTGGGTAACAATGGCTTCTACCCCTGGGTAACACTGGCTTTACCCCTGGGTAACAATGGCTTCTACCCCTGGGTAACAATGACACCCACAGAGCACGTGTAACGTGCCGGGGCTTTGTGGCACTCTGCACACATGACCTCACCAAGTTCTCACGGCGCCTCTGAAGGCGGCTGGTATTTTAAGCCTCTACTTCTTGGACGAGAGAAGTTAATGTAGTCACCAAGGGTCACACAGCCATCAGGTGCCACAGGAGAAAACATAAGTAGCAACAGCTGGGTTTCGCTGCCCGTCTCCTGGACTTTTTCCTTTCCTTCCGGAGCAGAAGTCTCTGGGAGACTCAGATTTTCCAAGTCTCTAGGTGCGCTCGGCGCATGTAATTGAGGGTGTGTCGACTCCTCTACAACTCTGAGCTAATCTGCCCAGCGCCAGGATAACCACAGCGCATCCTGCAGCACAATGAAGGCTTTCTCTATCCGAGAAGCCTTCGGGAAAAGCCCATCTACCCTCTCGTCCGTGTTGCACTCTGCGAGTCAAAACAAATCCCTCCAAAAAAACGCATCGTGGGTCCGCGGAAGGACCAGCAACAATTTATCTGTTCATTCTGCATAAAACAGAACGGGGGGGATGGATCCAAAAGGCATTGAAGCTCTTTATTTATTTATCTATCTATTTATTTATTTTTGGAAAGAGAAGGGATGAATAAAAGTACAACTAGAGCAGACCCATGCATCAAGCCTACACCAATTAAAATAATGATGGTTTATGTGTTTCGCTGAATTTTGGTTTGGGCGGAGACAACCTTAAAGAAATAATACAAGGCCACAGGCTTAGCTATACCAGGACTGAAAGATCCCAAATCCTCAACCCTCGATAATATGCAAAGTCAGCCAGTCATGGTGGTACAAACGCCCGTCATCCCAGTACGTGGGAGGCTGAGGCAGGAGGATCTCATGTTCAGCCACCTAGGGAGACCCTATTTCAAAATAATAAGTAAATAAATAAAAGGGGTGGGGGTAAGAGCTTGGAGATAGAATGCACCTGGGTTCAATTCCTAGTACCACAAGAAAGAAAGAAAGAGAGAAAGAAAGAAAGAAAGAAAGAAAGAAAGAAAGAAAGAAAAGAAAAGAAAAGAAAGAAAGACGGAGCCTGATGTGGTGGCACACACCTGTCATCCCAGTACTTGGGAGGCCAAGACAGGAGGATCTCAGGCTCAAGGCCAGCCTCAGCAACTTAGTGAGACCCTCAGCAACTCAATGAGACTTTGTCTCAAAATAAAAAAAATTAAAAAGGGCTGGAGTGTAGCTCAGAGGTAGAATACCCCCTGTGTGGTTCAATCCCCAGTAATACTGTAAACAAAAAACAAACATATATATATATATATATATATATATATATATATATATATATATATATAATTCAAATATATATAATATTCAAATTAAAAAATATATATGTATAATATTCAAATTAAAAAAGAAATGCAGCAAGCAAGCGTTCCAGGCGGCAGCAGGAACTCGGGAGGCCTGCCATGGGCAGAAGACCTGCAGGGAAGGCCACATGGTATGAGCCATGGGGCTCTGGAATGCATCTCCATTTCCACCACCAACCTTGACAAGCACCTTCCCCTTCTCAGGCCTCAGTTTCCCCCCCAGCTCCTCGGGCGTTCACTGGCCCCCATGGTCACTCACAGGGCCGGCTCGGGCGCTGAGGGCATGGCCTCCAGCTTCTGAGAGTCCTGCAGCACCCCAGCCCGCGCTTCCTGCCACAGGAGACCGTCCCGGTGATGGGCGGCCTTCCTCCCTCCAGAACCCTTGACTAGGAAACTTATCACAGCTCCAGGCTGCCCAGGAAGAGGCCAAGGAAGAGAAAAAGAGGAACAGATTCCGTCAGTGGACCAAATGACTGGGGATCTACCTGCCCGCCCAACGGGAGAGGGCTCACGGTAGAAACCGGAACTCACGGCAGGGCTAGCGCCATGCCGGCCCGCCGGGCTGCTACCCGGGATGCCAACACCCCAGGAGAAATGTCCCTGGGAGGTGGAGAAGCCTGTGAGTCCCAAAGATATTCCTGAGTAATGACACAAGGTCCCCAAACCGCCTTCTAGAGAGGGTGAATTGTGAGACCTTGCTGAGCTGAGCAGGGTGAGACAAAGTTGGGGGCAGAGCCACCATGCTCCGGGATACAGAAGAGAGGCTGCCAGGCCCTGGCTCCTGGTACTCTGGGTGGTGAGATGTCAAAATCGCTTGAAGAATGCTGCTAGCCAGGCGTGGTGGTGCAAGCCTGTCATCCCAGCACTTGGGAGGCTGAGACAGGAGGGTTGCAGGTGTGAGGCCAGCCTCAGTAGTTTAGCGAGGTCCTCAGCAACTTAGGGAGACTCTGTTTCAAAATAAGAATAAGAATAAGAATAAAAATAAGAATAAGAATAAGAATAAGAATAAGAATAAGAATAAGAAGAAGAAGAAGAAGAAGAAGAAGAAGAAGAAGAAGAAGAAGAAGGCGGCAACTGGGGATTTAGCTCAGAAGTAGAACATCCCCAGTATAAAAAAATAAAATAAAATAGTAGTTCAATGACTGTTTCCAGGGATGGATAGACAGACTTCCAAAATGGCCCGAATCCAGAGGATTCAAGGGCCATGAATGTCTGCTCATGGGGTGTCATCTGCCAGCACTTCTGAAGGGTCCACTTCTGAAGAGATGATAATCGATACCCCCCAAAAAGCCAGGAAACCAAGGAAAGAGGCTGGCATGGTGGCGCACACGCTTGTCATCCCAGTACTTGGGAGGCTGAGACAGGAGGATCGCAGGTTCACGGCCAGCCTCAGCTACTTAGTAAGCCCCTCAGCAACTCAGTGAGACCTTATTTCAAAACAAAGAATTAAGAAAAAAAAATAGGACTAGGGGTGTAGCTCAGAGTAGAATATCCCTGGGCTCAATCTCCAGTACTGAAAAAAAAACAAAAACAAAAACTAGAGAATGAAGAGAAACAAAGACTTGGCATAGGAGACTCCACATTGAAGAGGAAACGCACAAGTTCTTGCATTTTTTTTCCTTTTTTATTAAAAACAGAAGCCCAGAAGCAGCAATCACTTCTAAATTGCCTCCTGCGAGCCCCTCGGCTTGGGAGGAAACAGGGCTGGTTTGCTTAAACTGGACATCCCCAAGAAGAAGGCCGACTTCCCAGCCAGGAGGGTACGAGCCCTCGTTTGCCGTAAGCCTGAACAGCAGGCACGGATGCACCTGTGTGCGTCCTCCTAAATATAAAACGCAAAGCTTCGATTATAACTCAGTGACAGGTCTAGAAAGGAAGATATCCAGGGAGGCCAAAAACAAGGCAGGAGGGACGGAGGGTGGATATTAAAGCTGCCTGCTATCTGGTCTGGCCATCAAGGAAAATCAGTTTAATAACATCCAGCCCAATTCACATAAGCACGCTTCTGTTTTCTGGGGTTTAAGAACCGCAGAAAGGTGTGCGTCCAGGCTCTGTCCTGTCCTATCCCATCGGCGCCTGAAATGTCGAAAACGTGCACCGAGAGAACGACCTGCCCAGACTCGAGACACGCGCGCCAATCCCAGTTGAGCCAGGGGAGGTGCCCACGGCAGCCTCCTTGAGAGAGGTACGGAGCAAGGCACACGGACGCTGAACCGTTCTCCATGCCCGTCGGCTCCCCGGGGCAAATCTCCACACCACCCACCTCTTGGGCGACGGGAACGTCCTGTCACCGTTTAACACGTTGGACAAAGAAGTCGGGGTGGTCGCAGCAAGTTCTGAATGCCTGGACCATTTATTTTTTTATTTTTTGGTTTTTTTGGGGGGTTTTTTTGTTTTTTTTTTGTTTTTTGCAGTACTGGGGATTGAACTCAGGGGCATTCTACCTCCGAACTACACCCCCAGCCCTATTTTTTATTCTTTATTTTGAAACCAGATTTCGCTACGTTGTGGAGTGCCTCACTAGGTAGCTGAGGCTGGCCGCGAACCCGGATCCTCCGGTCTCAGCCTCCCGAATGCTGGGATTACAAGCATGCGCCACCATGCCCGGCTTATTTTTTGTTTTTTAATACACTCTTCTGGGTGCATTGTAAGTGACCACCAGAGTGAGGTTCCGAGGGGCAGAAACGGACCTCCATACAGCGCGTGGTGTATTTCCCCTCCATACCCTGTCCTGTTCCGTCATCCCCCGCCTTCCCTGTAAAGGTTACTGGGAGCTCGTTATCCACTTGTAGAAGAAGGTATTTAAATCCCAGTCTCTCACCCAAAAGTCGACTCCACATGGGGTTAGAGACCTAGAAATTAGACCGGAGACGCTGCCATTACTGGAAGAAAACACCAACCCCACTCTCCAACATATAGGCACTGGTAGAAACTTCCTCAAGCAGATCCCCAGAGCTCAGGAAATTTTTTTTAAAAAATGAGGATTAATAAATGGGATGACATTAAATTTAAAAGTTGCTGGGCAGCTAGGGAAACCATCAGGAGTCTAAAGAGAGTCAGACTGGGTCTGGTAGAGGACCAATACACCTGAGCCATTTTTAAACGGCATTAACTTCTCATAGAATCCTTTTTATTTTTTAAAGAAAATTACTCTAATACTAGTTATATGAGTTAAATTACTCTAATGCTAGTTATATGAGTCATAATACTAGTTATGTGGTGCCGCGCGCTGGTCATCCCAGTACTTGGGAGGCTGAGACCAGAGGATGACAAGAAGTTGGAGGCCAGCCTCAGCTACTTAGTGAGACCCTCTGCAACTTAGTGAGACCCTGTTTCAAAATAAAGAATAAAATAGGGCTGGGGGGGGGTAGCTCAGAGGTAGAATGCCCCTGGGTTCAATAACTAATAATACACACACACACACACACACACACTACTAGCTGTATTAAATATTAGTTACATTTCTAGTAATAGAACTATCAAAAAGTCTCCAGCAATTACTGCAGTGGTGCATTACTGCAGAGGGCTTTCAATTTCCATAGTTCAATCTAAGACAGGCACCGCTTCTTCCTCGAACAGCTGCGTGTGGGGAAATCCTTTGCTAATCGGGTCCTGCCGGAGAACCATTTGGGACCATTGAAAACCACGCAGGCTATTAACTCCAGCCTGAGCCAAGTCTAATAAACACGTGTCACACCAGCAGGAAGTGATTTGAGCTGGCTTTCCAAGTCAGCTAAGCAAACACTCCAAGCCAAGAGCATCCCGCAAGAGGCTACTCGTGGAAGCCTTCTGCTGTTGACTCTGCCCAGTGTAAACCAGAGATCGCTGAGAGTGTTCATTTCGGGGGCGGGGGGGGGGACAAAAAAAAAAAAGCAAGAATATCACGTTTAAATGGAGAGACTTCCAAGAGGTCTAAGCGGGCAAATTAAAGAGTTCCTAAATATTGCCCAAGCCCGGCTCACCTGTAGCAACAGCAGGTGCACAGCAGATAATCAGGAAATCAACACGGAACCTCTCCACCTACATGCACTTCAGCTTCCGCTCAGAAAAAAATCCCACACCTTCAAGACTCACGCGTCAGAGAAGAGGCTGCCGTCACCGGCGGGGACGGTGGCACCATATGCAATTTCTGCCAGGTCTAAGGAACACGTTCTTTTCAAAATGTGGTCCCTGCCAGGTCTGTGCTAAGGCGAGGCCTATGCCTTTTGCAAACGACATCATTCCAGTCTTGGAAGAGTCCTTTCAAATACTACTCAAAGAGCCGGGCGTGGTGGCGCACGCTTGTCATCCCAGCATTTGAGAGGCTGAGACTGGAGGATCCGGGTTCGTGGCCAGCCTCAGCAACTTAGTGAGACCCTGTTTCAAAATAAAGAATAAAAATTAGGGCTGGGGATGTAGCTCGGAAGTAGAATGCCCCTGGATTCCATCCCCAGTACTGGGGGAAAAAAAATACTATTCAAAGGAAGCCACTTGTGATAGTATAATCCATTCCTACTCCACAGGATCTCCTGATTTAATAATGCTTTCCTGCAAGGCAGCCACGGGACCTGGCTTTACTCGCCTGGGACCTCGGTCTTATTTCTTAATTCTGCCTTCTCTCGCAAATGGTTCTCACCTTAGGGCTCCGTTAAACACTAAGGTTTTCGAGGGCAGGGATTATACTTTAAATTTCTCTTTGACAGCCAGGTGCGGTGGCACTCGGCCTGTAATCCGGAGGCTGAGATAGGAGGATGGCAGATTTGAGGACAGCCTCAGCAACACAGTGAGATTCCCAGCAACCTAGCAAGACCCTGCTTAAAACAAAAAAAAACAAAAAACAAAACAAAAAAATTTTCTTTTAAAGGGCTGGGGGTGTGGCTCAGAGGTAGAATGCCCCTGGGTTCAATCCCCAGTACCTACCACAAAAACAAACAAAATTCTCTTTGCCCCGCCCGTAGCAGGTGAACAGTAAATACTGAATGAATGGAAGTGATCTCAGTCTCCCGTGTAATTCTTTCAAAGTCTCTTAACTAGTCCAGTAGTTTAAAGACCAAACCTACTCAGGAATTAACTTCAACTGTTAAGTGCAATGAAATCACTCCAAGTCATTAACCTAACCACTCAATGTATTTACTCTTCTACCTGGAAAACCAGGCCAACCCCCCGGGAGCAGCCTTCTCTAGTAGGCAACTCTACTTGAGCATTTGTGAAGAGAAAGAGAGAGAGAGAGAGAGAGAGAGAGAGAGAGAGAGAGAGAGAGAGGAAAATAAAAAGACTAAAGGTGTGGTTCAGAGGTCAATCCCCAGTACCACACACAGAAGCACAAAAAGACAAGCTTTGAGAGATATTAATAAGCAGCTCTTCAAGTTTGTTTAACTATTTCTACAGTCCTGTTCCAATCCTCTTACTCACTGATGGCATAAGCATCCATCGATATACATTTATCAGGGTAGAAAAAAAAAGAACTTGAGCCAGGCATGGTGGTGCATGCTTGTAATCCCAGCATTTGGGAGGCTGAGACTGGAGGATCCGGGTTCGCGGCCAGCCTCAGCTACCTAGTGAGGCACTCTGCAACTTAGTGAGACCCTGTTTCAAAATAAAGAATAAAAAATAGGGCTGAGGGTGTAGCTCGGAGGTAGAATGCCCCTGAGTTCAATCCCCAGTACCGCAACAAAAAAACAAAGAAAAAACAACAACAAAAAAACGAACTAGAGAGTACAGACTACTCCCATTTTAGGACTTCCAGATAGAGCAAACAAAAATAGAATAGAAGTCCCAGCTACACTTAAATTACAGTGAAGAAGGAATCCTCTTTTTGGTCTCTAAGTATGCCGCAAAATATTCAGAACATACTTATAGTAAAAAAAAAAAATTATTCTTCAAGCTGGGGACTGGTGGTGCACACTTTTAATCTCAGTACTTGGGAGACTGAAACAGGCGGATCGCAGGTTAGAGGCCAGCCTCAGAAATATAATGAGACCCTCAGCAACTTAGCGAAACCCTGTTTTGAAATTTAAAAAAAAATGTAAAGGGCTTGGGGCATAGCTAGGAGGTAGAACACCCCTGAGTTCAATCCCTAGTAGTAGTAGTAGTAATAATAATAATAATAATAATAATAATAATAATATAGTTCTTAAGAGCCGGGCGTGGTGGCACATGCTTGCAATCCCAGTACTTGGGAGGCTGAGACAGAAAGATCACAGGTTCGTGGCCAACCTCAGCTTAGTGAGCCTCCCCATCTTAATGAGACGCTGTTTCAAAAATGAAGAATAAAAAATAGGACTGGGGGTGTAGCTCAGAGTTAGAATGTACCTGGGTTCAATCCCCAGGATTGAAAATAAATTAATTAATTAATTTAATTTAATATATATATAGTTCTTAAGAAATTCAAATTTAACAGGACATTCAGTAATTTTGTTTTTTCAGTACTGGGGATTGAACTCAGGGGCATTCTACCTCCAAGCCTATACCCCCAGCCCTATTTTTTATTCTTTATTTTGAAACAGGGTCTCCCTAAGTTGCGGAGTGCCTCACTAGGTAGCTGAGGCTGGCCGCGAACCCGGATCCTCCAGTCTCAGCCTCCTGAATGCTGGGATTATAAGCGTGTGCCACCACACCCGGCTCAGTAATTTTTCTACAGCAAACTTAGCCCTTGTCCAGAAATGATATTACTGAGTTGCCAGTTTTTTTTTTTTTTTTTTTTTTAAAGACAAAGTCATGGGTGCATTTTGTGAAGGTTCCCCCTTCCGAAAGAATAAAGTAGCAACCAGCTAGCACTACGGATCATCTTGGAAAGCTCCACAGAAGGCTGGGCGAGGTATTCACTCTGCACGGATTCCATTGTACGTGGCACACGTTCTCTCTGCGGTAGGGATTCTGATGACAATGATCACGGTTATTATCCTTGTTAGTTTATAGATAAGGAAGTCAACACAAAGAGAAAGAGTTGCCCAACACCACCCAGAGCGGGTGAGCAGGAGATAAAGGCTGGCGGGCTCCTCAAAGGTCCCACCTGCTCCGCCACCACCTCCGGTTATAGGGGACAGAAAAGAGGACCCCAGAAACCCACCCAAACACAGCTACTCATCAGCGTGGCGGGGATTCGAACCCAGGACAGCCTGCCGCCTCCAGAGTCTTGGTGTCAACTGTCTACATTCTCTCCTGACCCTGCAAAATGGGCAAAGGACGGGGCTTGAACCTACAGGGGCTTCCCCAGGAGAGAGAGAGAGAGAGAGAGAGAGAGAGAGAGAGAGTGTGTGTGTGTGTGGTGTGTGTGTGTGTGTGTTTTATACTAGAGACTGAGCCCAGGGGCATTCTGCCAGTTGAGCTACATCTCTAGCCCTATTTATTTATTTTGGAAACAGAGTCTCACTAGGTTGCTGAGGGTCTCCCTAAGTTGCTGAGACTGGCCTCGAACCTGCGATCCTCCTGTTTCAACCTCCTGAGTACTGGGATTGTAGGCATGGGCCACCACACCTAGCTAAGACAGTGCTATTTCTGCACCCAAACATCTATGATATACCACAAATCTCCCATTTATGAGTCTTGCTAACTTGGGGCAAATTCTTGCTCCTGAACAGGATTCCCAAGCCCTGGCCATAACTTGGACGCAGGCATGAAGGCTGATTTGAAGCAGCCACCAAAGCCAGCTTCGTGATCCAGTGAGGTAGTGGTGCAAGCCTGGCCTGCCATCCCTGTCCCTGGGAGGCTGAGACAGGAGGATCGCAGGTTGGAGGCCAGCCTCAGCAATCCAGCAAGACCCTATTTCAAAGTAAAATAGAGCCGGGGTGGGGTGCAGCTCACCGGTTGAACACCCCAGCATTCCATCCCCGGTAATGCATTAAAAAAAATCCAGTAAGTGTGGAAGGACCACAGAGCCAAGACCTTTCTTTATGGGTCTGAATCTAAACAGCCAGAATTATTCTATGTAAAACAGCAGCATTCAGAAATATGGAAAAATAACCAGGTATGGTGCTGCACGCCTGTAATCCTAGTACAGAAGGATCGCAGACACAAAGCCAGCCTCAGTCACTTAGTGAGACCCTCAGCAACCTAGGGAGACCCTGATTCACAACAAAAAGTTAAAAAAGGTCTGGGGACGGGGGTGTAGCTTGGAGGTAGAAAGCCCCTGGATTCAATCCCCAGCACCACAAAGGAAGAAAAAGAAAAAGAAAGAGAGAGAGGATAAGAGTTGGAAAGAGAGAGAGGGAGGAAGGAATGGAGGGAGGGAGAGAGGGAGGAAGAAAGGATGGAAGGAAGGAAGGAGGGAGAAAAATAGATGATAGGTAGGTAGATGGATAAATAGATGATAGATAGATAGATAGATAGATAGATAGATAGATGGATAGATAGATAGATTAGATTAATCGATAGATATATAGATAGATATATAGATAGATAGATGGATGGATGGATGGATGGATGGATGGATGGATGGATGGATGGACAGATAAATTGATAGATAGATAGATAGATAGATAGATAGATAGATGGATGGATGGATGGATGGATGGATGGATGGATGGATGGATGGATGGATATATGGATGGATGGATATATGGATGGATAGATAGATAATCCAGATCTTTACCTAGGGGAATCCTCACCTGAGCACCTCAGGGCTAACCCACCTCTGGAAGGAATTAGCTGCACATGACCTGACTCGGTGTATAATCGGGCGCCCGTGTGGACTTTTGAGGCACAGACACCCTTGAGGCTTATATACTGATCTAACTTTAGCCTCCAAAAAAAGAAAAACGTACCAGAGACGCAAAGAGCCTTTCGTCCGGCTGGCAAGGAGCGGCTGGCCGACAGGAAGGACTCCCTGGGCATCCCTAGCGGGTGGCGGCTTGCTCCACTGTATCTCCGCTTGCAGCAGAGGCTTCTTGAGAGAGAAGAGCTCACCAGCCGTTCCCTGGGCGCCCGGGACGGAGGAGACCCGACTGCGTGATGAATGAACCAATGAGGGAGTGAATGAATGAATTAATGAATGTATAGTCCCTCAAGCGTGTGCACATAGCCCTGGGTCCGCCTTCCTCGCCCTTGAGAGGAAGTGCTGGGTGCTGGTTTCTACCCTGGGGCAACCCCAAGCCCTCTGCAGGCTGTGAGGCGTGCGGAGCATTGCTTCTGCTAGAACCTTGTTTCAGCCCTGCTCACAAGGACACGCCCCGCTAACACACCCCTCTTACAACTCTAAAATATGCTTCCAAGCCTCACCTTCCTAAAGCTACTCAATTCCTCCTCTCTTTTTTTTTATACTTAATAACATTTCCTAGATAACTATACAAACTCTTTGAAATAAATAAATAAAGCTAGGTATGGTGGTGCGCACCTGTCATCCCAGTACTTGGGAGGCTGAGATGGGAGGATCACAGGTTGGAGGCCAGCCTCAGCAACTTAGGGAGGCCCTCGGCCACTTAGTGAGACCCCAAAAGATAAAATAGGGCCGGGGGTGTGTGTAGCTCAAAGGCAAAAATGCCCCTCGGTTCAATCCTTAGTACTGAGAAAAAAATTTAAAAACTCCCCCCAAGCAATTTCACCAGCACATAACTCTTCTTTCTCTCCCCTCTTTTAAACCTTGCATTTATAATCAAACTCCACGGTGATGTTTGAAATCTTTTCCGGAGGGCTACACTATTCCAAAATCTCCGTTCAAACAACTTACACAATGTCAGAAGGAAATATTAGCTGGGTGCGTACAGATCTCATAGAGCAAATTTATCAGAGGTCAAACCACCCTAACTGGCCCTCAGCTACCTGAATCAAGACTTCATAGCTCTGACAATCAGGAAATTCTATTTTTATCCCCAATCCAAACCTCACAACTAAAAGTTAACTAAACCCACCCTGTCAAGAGAAACAACAGCAAAGAATCTATCGCTACCTTGTATCAAATATTCAAGTCGACATGATTTGGGGCCTGCGATTCTTGCTTAATCTTGTTTTTCTCTTTGAAAATTAGAAGTTAAAGGAGCACACCCCTGTCATCCCAGTACTTGGGAGGCTGAGACATGAGGATCGCAGGTTGGAGGCCAGCCTCAGCCACTTAGTAAGGCCCTCAGCCACTTAGTGAGACTCTGTTTGCAAAATAAAATAAAATAGGGCTGGAGGTGTAGCTTAGAGGTAGAATGCCCCTGAGTTGGGTCCCTAGTCCCCCCCTCCCCAACACACACACACACATATACAAAAGAGAGAGAAAAAAAATTAATAAGGAAATAAACCAGAGCCGGGCGTGGTGGCGCATGCTTGTAATCCCAGCATTCGGGAGGCTGAGACCGGAGGATCCGGGTTCGAGGCCAGCCTCAGCTACCTAGTGAGACACTCCGCAACTTAGTGAGACTCGGTTTCAAAATAAAGAATAAAAAATAGGGCTGGGGGTATAGCTCGGAGGTAGAATGCCCCTGAGTTCAACTCCCAGTACTACAAAAAAAAAAGAAAAAGAAAATAAACCAGGAAAAAAGTATTTGCTCTAAATTCTTAAAATACTTTAATCAAAAAAAAATTTTTTTTCAGAGTTAAATGACCCAAGATGAAAATATTTATATATCTGTAATTTTCACTGACGAGTTTCTATTTTGACTCTGCAGAGAGTAAACATATGATTTTCCAAATTCACATTGGTTTGCAGAATTCCAAGGCCCCAAGTCGCCCTTATTTCCATAAAGTTAAAAAAAAAAAAAAAGAAAGAAAGACACATTCTGGACTTATTCTAAACAGTACACCTGAAAACAAAACCAATACTGTACACCACAAAATCTTAGCTAAAAGTCATTGAAATGGTCCAAATGGCTTCCATTCCCGGGGAAACGGGCAGTCAGCAGTTTGCCTCGGCTGCTTTCTCTAAATGCATGAAATAAGCAAAAACCCCGGCCGCCGCCCGCGGAGAATGCACACGCCGGGCCCTTTCTATTTCTGTTTCCACAGGACTGCAGTTCCGTCAACAGCCCTGGGCAGCACCCGGCCGGCCCTGTGCAGCCCTCCAGGTGGACTCTGACTGCACCCAAAAGCCGGGAGAATCCCATTGATCACCCGCTACACAGAGGCTGAGAAAGCGGAGGCCAGCCTCGACTCCAAGGAAAAGGAGAGGATGGTCAGAAAAACCAATGTTTGGCAGGGGCCGGCAATCAGAACCATCACAAGTAGCACCCAGATTCTCAACAAGCAAAGAAAGGGGGACAAGCCGGGGCGCCGGGAGTGACACATGTTTGTCATCCCAGGACTTGGGAGGCTGAGACAGGAGGATCGCAGGTTCGCGGCCCCAGCCTCAGCAACTTGGAGAGACCCTAGGCAATCCTAGTGAGACCCTGTTTCCAAGTAAAAAAAATAAATAAATAAAATAGAGCTGGGGGTATAGATTGTCCCGGGGTTCAATCTCCAGTATGAAAGAAAGGAAGGGAGGGAGGGAGAGAGGGAGAGAGAGACAGAAGACCCTGAAAAGATAGAGAGAGAAAGGAAGGAAGGAAGGAAGGAAGGGAGAGAGAGAGAAAGAAAAGAAAGAAAGGAATGAATGAAGCTGAATGTTTAATCTAATCCCAATAACAGCCTGGAGCAGTCAGAAGACTGTTGAGTAAAAATAGTCTCACTTAAGGGAAGTATCTAGAACCCTTCACCCAGGGTAGAAGAAGACAGTCCAAAGTACAAAATCCTGAGTGAGAAACCCTGCCTGGGGTTACTAAAGGGCACAGGGCAGTCGCATCTGATGTTTGACAAAAAGAACAGAGATGCCGGGCCGGGTACCGAGCCCCTGTCATTCCAGTACCTGGGAGGCTGAGGCAGGAGGATCTCAGGCTCAAGGCCAGCCTCTGCAACTTAGCGAGACCCTGTTTCAAAGCAAAACCTTTTTTAAAAGGCGGGGGTTGGAGCTCAGAAGTAGAATGCCCCTGGGTTCGATCTCCAGTACCGAGAGAGAGAGAGAGAGAAATAAAATAGAATGGAGAAAGTAATGAAAACTTGCTTTTGAACTTGGAGGCAAAGAATTCTCTTTCCAAAAAAAAAAACTGGCTTTTGAACTTGGAGGCAAAGAATTCTGCTGCAGGATTTGAGAGTGGAGAGGGCAGGAGTAGAAGAGAAGAGAAAAAAGGAGGAAGCGGTCTTCTTTTCCCATTTCTGTGAATCCCCGCCAGCTGAAATTTAGGCAATGTGGTGACATCAGCACTCAGATTTGAGCCAGCAAGAAGGACAGATGGACCTCTCAACTGCAGAGTCATCCGAGAGGGGGAAAAGAAACTCGGGGGCGACTGGAAAGGCGTGGAAAACGAATTCACTGTGCCGTGAATCACTCCGACCGACCGCTCCAAACACCACCATCGCCAAAAATAACATGGAAAAGCAGACACGCTCCAAACCCAACCAAACCCAAGATCCCGCGCACAGAACTTCTGAAAAAAAAAAAAAAAAAAACAGATTCACCGAAACAAGCGAGCCGGATACTCCTGGAAACAGACAAAACTCAATCTGGCCATTTACGAACCACGAGGGTCCGAGATGTGATATTAAAGACTGACATCCTTTAGCCAGGCACGGTGACGCACACCTGTCATCCCCAGAACTCCCCGGGAGGCTGAGGCAGGAGGATTGCGGATTAGAAGCCAGCCTCAGCAACTTAGAGAGACCCTCAGCAACTTACTGAGACCTTGTTCCCAAAGTCAATAAAAATAAGCCTGGGCGTATAGTTCAGAGGTAGAGTGGCCCATGAGTTCAACTCCCAGTACCCAAAAAAAATTGACGCGCTTCAAATACAAATGTGCTACACAAACCACCTGCAAGGGAAGCTACTCTGGCCTCATTTGCATTACCTTCTTGAAGTCAGACACAGAGCCCATTCCAGGGTTTCCTTGCCACAAGTAGAGAGAACAGTGGCGGCTCATGGGAAGACCACGTGTGCGTTTTCGAGGGGTCCCATCCAAGTTCAGGCCGCCGGCGGGAAATAGCTCGGGGTTCCCCCACATAAAGGCCGACCGCCCGTCAGCGGGTGCTCAGGTGAGACTCAAAGAGAGTCTTCAAAGAGAACGACACAGACCTGGCCGGCCAGACCACCTGCGGGCGGAAGAGGGCTGGGCGCAACTCACCAGGGCAGCCCCGGCCCTTCGGCAAAACATCGGGTCCCCTGGCACGCTGGCACGGCTCGGAAAGGAGGTGGTTACGGAGATGCCGCCGAGGCCTCTGCCCCCTGGTACCTCCTCTCAGCACTGAATTAGAGATACAGTGATAATTAATAGAGTCGCTGGCAGCGGGAGCTGAGGCTTCTCGACCAAACTCCCGTAATTGCTGTCTGGGGGAAGACCAGAAGGCATTCAGCCAGGGAGGAGGGAGGAGGAGCTAGAGATGGTAATCGCAGAGGTAGAACACCGGGCGGGCGGCCGGGCGCACGCCCACAGGTTACCTGGCTCCACTCAAAACCACCTCCCTCCCGGGACCTAGGGTTTCTGCAAAGAGTGTGACAGAGGAGGACCAACCAAGGATCGATCCTTGCTTGCAAAAGGAAGGTTCTGGAGAAATCTGGGGGGAAACAGGGCTCGCCTCCACAGAGCCTTCAACCCCTTGCCCCTCAAATGTCACCCATGGCTAATTACGGCATGAAAATAAAGACTGAGGAGTGCGATATCCCACCCGAGAAACGAAAACGATTCTCGCGAGTGACGTCTTTGGGGCCTGGATTCCCTTTGAAAATCTTCATGGAGGAATTTTTTCTGTTGTTTTGTTGTTGTTGTTTTGTAGTTTTGTTTTGTTTGTAGCATGGAAATGGAACCACATGCCCAGTCCTACTTGCTATTATTATTTTGTTTTTGTTTGGAAACAGTTTCTAAGTTGCTGAGGGTCTCCCTAAATTGCTAAACTGGGTCTCTCTCGTTGCTGAGGCTGGCCTCGGACCTGAGATCCTCCCGTCTCGGCCTCTCTAGTACTGGGATGACAGGCATGTGCCACCACGTCTGGCCGATTGAGAAACTTTTAACAGTAGCTGTGGACACCATTTAGCCCCTCTTCTTCTGACATTAAAACGATTTCCTTAACCAGGCACAGTGGCACACACCTGTCATCCCAGTAACCGGGAGGAAGGTTGAGACAGGAGGATCATTGGCTCAGCAACTTAGCAAAACCCTGTTCCCAAGGAAAAAATAAAAAAGGGTTGGAGGAATATCTCAGAGATAGTGTGTCCCTGGGTTAAATCCACAGTACCAAAACAGAACAATTCCCTTGTTTGAAAACCCTCTAGGAAAGAAAAAGGGGTCTAGCCCAGAAACTGTTTATCAAGTCCAAAAAAAAAAAAAAAGAGAGAGAGAGAGAGAATAACGCCTATGTCTCCAAGTTCAACCTCCAAGCCCCCAGGACATAAAGGCAGCACAACGAACTTCTAAATTCATCAACAAAAAACTCATCCAGACAATTCTCCCACCGCCAGCCGGCCGGCCAGACACGGAGCAACGTACCTCCAGCATCGTGGGATGCCCAGGGTCCCGGAGAGGTGAGGACTAGGTCTTCAGCCACCGAGAGATAGACTTCTGCAGAGAGAATCCAGGGCAGCGAGCGCATAGCTGCTCAATGAGTAATGCTATGCTAAACTTCATAAAACCGACTCCGCAGGTAAAGCTCTATTTTCTTTGCGCAGGAAAGCCCTGGCCCTCTGACAAGGCTGCCAAGAATTCCCTGATGGGTCTCTTAACAAGGATCCTCACAAGGCCAAGGGCTTTGGATCTGGCTTAGGCGGCAGGTAGCCCGGGAGTCCCTGTTGATGACCTCGTGGAAATCTTTAACTGTCTCCTGAAAGATAAGAGAGCTGGAAGCAGAAGCACCTGGGAACTTGAAGTGTGTGTGCTTTTAGTGGTATGTGTCAGAAGTAAGTCCTTTTTAAACAAATTGTGGCTCTTTCTCCTGCCCCTACGAACTACGGGTAAGAATGAACTGGTGTCAGGGCACATGCCTGTCATCCCAGTCCTTGGGAGGCTGAGACAGGAGGATCACAGGTTCGAGGACAGCCTTGACAACTTACTGAGACCCTCAGCAACTTACCGAGACCCTGTTTCCAAATTTAAAAAAAAAAAACATAAAATAAAGCTGGGGGCATAGCTCCGAGGTAAAATGCCCCTGGGTTCTCAGTAACTCCCATCCACAGGCGGACACACTCACACACGAGTAGGAATGCTTTTACATTTATTCTACGGCTCTGTAACACCACTGGTAGAACCTACAGAGCGTATGTATGGCTCACCCTTCAAGCTGCCAGCCAGGATTTTTATAACCTCTTCCTCTCTGTGAGATCATCACATCCTTTTATTGAAAACATTGAGCGCGGGGCTTTGCGGTGACTCACGCTCCCGCTGCCCACATGTTAAGGCAGAAGTTCTGCCGCTTACGCAACACCTCCCAGCTCCCCCGGCACATCCTCGGCCACTTCAGAGATAAACAGTCCAACACGGAACAGGCTACCAGCCGGCTCGACATTTATGAAGACGCGCCGGGAAAGCAATCGTGACATGTCAGGTTGCGGGGAAGAGAGCTTCATGCTTGGCTCCAAGCCAGCAGATCTTTGCTAAGGACCAAGGAGGGGAACTCACAACGGCAGCCCACGCCCTTGGAAAACGGCTAAGGGCGCCTCACCGAAGACTTCCCAGCCCATCTCCCTTCATGGGCCAGAAACAGCTTGGAAAACAAAGGACTTCGCGCCTGCCCAGCCGCCTGCCCGCCCGCCCGCCGCCAGGAGCAGCTTCTGAACACCACACACCTGTTTTCCTTGGCGTCCAGAGCCCGGCCGCACCCCGAGCCCTTTGTCTTTACTTCATCAGAAAACTAGTCCTCTTTCCTCGCCAAAATAAACAACCGGCGTCACACCCCCCCCCCTTGCCGTCCTGGCCCCTCGATCCCTCTGAGCCCCCCCAAAATACAAAGCAGGCAACCGTCATCGCATGGCAGAGAAGAAGGTGACACCCCCCTCTCCAGACGGACCGACGGTGGTCTCCTGCTGGCGTCCACCTTTGAGTAACTTCAGACGGCCAAATGACCAAAAAGACAGGTTGGGCTCAGTTTCTTCATCTGTAAAATGGGGAGGGGGAGGGCTTCCTCCCTTGTCGGAGAATCACATTATACAGAGTATTTTAAACGTGTCGGAATAGGCTCCTAAGCCATCCAGATCTCAAATAGTTTAGCTTCTTGACCTTTTTTTTTTGGGGGGGGGGGTACTGGGAATGGAACCCAGGGGCATTCTATTTCCGAGCTCCACCCCCAGTCCTATTTTTTTTATTATTATTATTCTTTATTTTGGAAACAGGGTCTCACTAAGTTGCAGAGGGCTTCACTAAGTAGCTGAGGCTGGCCTCCAACCTGCAATCCTCCTGTCTCAGCCTCCCAAGTACTGAGATTACAAGCGTGTGCCACCATGCCCAGCTCATTTATTATTATTATTATTATTATTATTATTATTATTATTATTAATTTGAAACAAGGTCTCAATAACTTGCTGAGGTTCTCACTATGCTACTGAGGTTGGCCTCTAACCTGGGATCCTCCTGCCTCAGCCTCCCAAGTACTGGGATGACAGGCATGTGCCACCACACCCAGCTGCTTGTTGACTTTTCAAACACAGAATAAGTTTGAAAAAAAAACAAATCACACAGTCTCCCCCAAATCACTTAGTCCCCTGCCTCCAAGACTAAGACAGAGAAACACAGGCTCACAGAAGAAGCCGATCTTTTGATCACCCCAAGGATACTTAACTGCAGAAAAATGCAAAAGGTAAGCTAAAGGTACCGTGCGCTGAGGGTTTTAATAAATAGTGTGAGATACGACTTCTGCTGTTATTATCATTGCCCTGACTATTTTCTTTGATGTGAGTAGGCGGTTATCTGTCCCTTCTGCAACTGGAAATTACCACAGAAAACAATGCTTCTCCCCTTCCTTCCAAAGGAATTCCAGGCATTCTTAACAATCACCCTGTTAATGTTTATAGTCCTGACTCTGCTGATAACTATAATACGCTAATTTGCAATACACATCACCTTTGAACTCCAGTGCCTGAGCCGGGCAGGCCTGGGCACTTTCAAGCTGCCTGAGCCGGGTGCAGTGGCCGCAAGGTCACCCCAGTACTTGGGAGGCTGAGACAAGAGGGTTGCAGACTGGAGGTCAGCCTCAGCAATGCAGCCAGCTAGCGAGACCCTCAGCAACTTCCTGAGACTGTTCCAGAATAAAAACAAACAAATAAATAAAAATAAAATACAGCTGGGGATGTGGCTAGCTTGTAGGTAGAACACCCCTGGGTTGAAATCCCAGGACTAAAATGAAAATGTGTAAAGACAAAGCAGGAAGCCCACCAGAGGTAAGGATGGAGCAAGAAAGAATCACGGAGGCCACACGGGGGTCGGCGCTGGGCGGCTGCTACACCAGGGCTGCGGAACCCCAGCTAGCTAGCGTTGCTTATCGTTGGGCCCTCTGCCGGGCGAGAGTTGCTCGTTATGGTGAAAAGAGGATCTGCTGATAAAGAGGAGGAGAAGGGTGCCCACAAGGAAACTGAGGACTTGTAGGTCAATAGCTCCTCCATCCTTAAAGACGTCCTGCATCCTTAAATTAGACCTCCATCCTTAAAGACCTCCTCCATCCTTAAAGACCTCCTTCCCAGATATTCTATTCCACCTGCGCCTGCCTGGCCCCTTCTCTTCCAAGGACCCTCTTCTTTCCCTGCTGATTGCCTTTGAGAACTTCCCTCTTTATTTATTAAAGGGGTCTAAGCCGGGCACGGTGGTGCATGCCTGTCATCCCAAGTGCTTGGGGAGGCTGAGACAGGAGGATCTCAGGTTGGAGGCCAGCCTCTGCCACTCAGCGAGACCCTCAACAACTTATTGAGACCCTGTTTCAAAATAAAAAAGAAGAAGAGTAGGAGGAGGAGGAGGAGGAGGAGAAATAGGGCTGGGGTATAGCTCAGAGGTAGAATGCAGAAGAAGAAGAAGAAGAAGAAGAAGAAGAAGAAGAAGAAGA
>PVLC010021173.1:0-28310 GCA_004027655.1 Graphiurus murinus
TACCAATCCTCCGAACAAACATACATAAATTGTAGCAATGCAAAGTGAAAACAGAGTAAAAACGGAACAAAACAAAGCAAAAAAACCCAGAAAACAAGCAACGTCAGCAAGTAGCAAAATAAAAATCCCTGCAAGTTTGTAAGAACAGACCTGGTTTGGCCTCTGCAGGTCTTTTGGGCAGATTTCTGCTGCTGTGGGCAGCCGACAAGATGGTGGCTGCTACTGCTGCGCACGCGCCAACTCCCCGGTTCTCCCTGGTTTGCTCTTCAGACTCCAGCCAGGTGCCCCTTTCCCCACTCACCCTTGGGCCGATTTGCTTCTTCCCCCTTCCGCCGCGAAGCTGTTCCTGCGGCAGTCCTGACCCAAGCCCTGGGGTGCAGTTCTCTCTGCTCCGGCTCCGTGAGGAGAGGTGAGCTGGGATGGTCCTGCGTGGGCTTAAGCTGGTCGTACCACGCGTTCTGGTCTCTGTCGAAGGTGCCTCGAAATGCCACCTGGCTAGGATGAGGAGTTCAGGAGTCGCTCACTTCAGCTCTGGCCGGTGGGGTGCAGAGGGTTGTTGTATATTTCTTTCTTAGTAGACTCCACGCCGGGGGCCGGCTCAATGGCGGGTTCTGCCTGGTGGCGTGGCGCCGGGGCTGCGGAGATGGGCTTCTTTGCTCTCCCTGGTCGGCCTTCCGGGTTCTGCTCAGCTGTATTCCAGTTTTCGCAGCGTTTTCACCTTTTTGTTGCTTTTGTTCTTCTTTCAAAGAGCTGGATCCACGACTGATTTGAATCGAGCTCACAGCGGCTCTTGAGACGTGTCTCACTCCGTCGTCATCTTCCCGGAAGTCCTCTTGCTTGTTCTTAAATGATGTCTTGACCCAGTTTTGAAGCACTGGTAAGTTGATTAGGCCCACATTACAACCACTTCCTTTATGAGGATCTTTTACTTTGGGCCACAACACACTAGTCCCCATCAGCCCAGGTCAAGTACCAGACAGTTAGGACAAGTGTTTTTAGCCAACCCACAGGAAGCATGAGAAACACAGCTAAGTCTACCTTGCTTTTTATGGCTACCCTGCATTAGCAGTCCCCCACAACTCTCTTCTGCTCCACTCTGTCCTTGACTGCCATTCCCCATATGTTCCTACTTGACATGCTTCTCTCATTAGTAGTTGTAAGTAATAAGAATTCCACCTTTCATTTATCCAGCTGTCAGTGTATTTGTTATATTCTGCCATCAAACGAATTTGTGAGTCTTATAAAACAATGAGCATTGTGAGCAGAATACTGTGGTCATATATAGTTGTATTACATTATTTATTTTAAAATTTGCAAATATACACATACATATACACACACAATTTTCCATAAAATAAATGAATTGGAAATCCAAAATTATAAAATAATGTCTTTATCTAAAAGGGCCCATTTTGGGTATAAATGTCCAGATAACATGTATTATAATTTTAAATTAGGCCGGGCATGGTGGTGCAAGACTGTAATACCAGTACTTAGTAGGCTGAAACAGGACAATCACAGGTTTGAGGCCAGCCTCAGCAACTGAACAAAACCCTCACACACTTAGTGAGATACTCTTTCAAAATAAAAAAATAATAAGAGGCTAGGGGTGTAGCTTAGAGATTAGAATGCCTCTGGAATAAATTCCCGGTAGCAAAAATAAATTTGAATTAATTAATTAAAAATTTTGGCAATTAAAAATTGGCTTAAGGAAAAGGGTTTCCTTGAGGTTTTCTTGGTGAAAATAGTTAAGCTGCTCCAATGTAAATTAAAACAGGACCTTCAAGAATTAAAATTTAAGCCGGGCGTGGTGGCGCACGCTTGTAATCCCAGCATTCGGGAGGCTGAGACCGGAGGATCCGGGTTCGAGGCCAGCCTCAGCTACCTAGTGAGGCACTCCGCAACTTAGTGAGACTCTGTTTCAAAATAAAGAATAAAAAATAGGGGCTGGGGTGTATCTCGGAGATAGAATACCCCTGAGTTCAATCCCCAGTACTGCAAAAAAAAAAAAAAAAAAAGAATTAAAATTTATTAATGAGATGTTATTAATAGAGAGACAATTATGCCCACTGACTTTCCACTTAGTTCAATTTTGCCTATTCTTAAACCTTTAAAGAATTTTTAAAAAAATGAACAATGGCACCTCATGACAGTTTCCTGAAACTTTAATGCTGTGCTTCCATCTATTCAGGTCCCCATACTCAATACTCAATACTTCTTCTAGGCTACCCCAAGTGATACCTCAACAGCTTTGCTATTGCATACCATCTTCATAGACAAGAAAGAGCTCAACCACATCCACATTTCTCCAGCAGCACAGGTATGACTTGCACTGATGACATCCTCTTCTAGGGAGTTTCACTTGACACATTAGGGACATAAATGTCCAACTATTGTTAGCCATTTTGGATTCTGCAGGCAACATAATTCTCATCGAGAAATTCTGCTTAGTCTCTCTGGTATTGTTTCTTACAAATCAGCATACTTTAAATGGATCTTCCTCCAACAGAAGACTCTAAAGTCTGTCCAAATTAAAATCATCAAGCCCTGCAAGGGCCCACTTCTGGGTTTTACCTAGGGCTATCTAGAGTGGTTGGATCTGGGCAGAGCATTTGCTGCCCATGCTTGGTCATCTAGAGGGGCTCCTCCATATCACCCTGGTGCTCCTGACTGTAGTGTTATCCCTGACCGTTGCAGACCCTCTCCACCTGGATGGGTGAGAGCTCAGCCCTGCTCATATGTCCCCACATGTATGCAAGCTCATGGGAGAGAGGCCACTTCCTTGTGACTATGATAACTGTGGTCAAGCCTTCATCAGGGACTGTGATATGAATCACCACACCCTGATTCACATTGGAGAAAAGACTTTTATTTGTGTAGTTAGCAGCTGTGATAAAATAAAAGAATCAGCACAAAATCTAATTGGAAGAAACATTTTGCATGCAAACATGAAAATCAGCAAAAGAAATATGTATGTGATTTTTAAGGACGTAAAAAGATCTTTAAAACATCAGCAGCTGGCTGCCCCTTAGTGATGGTATAAAAATGAGTCATTATTCACATGTAACCATGAAAGATATGGGAAACTCTTTGCTTCATGCAACAGACTGAAGATCCACAGGGGGAATAAATGTCAGGAAGAATAAGAGCTTCCAAAACACACCAGAGAAATCCATAAAAAGAAAATAACATGAAGTGTGCCAGAACATTCAAACCAAAGGTATCTAAAGTAACACATGGAAACACATGCCTCAGAAAAGAGCATGTGCCAACATTCTAGAGAAGACTGTTGCAGAACCCACAACTGTGTTTAATCTCCAGAGCCACATTCTCTTTTCATGAGGAAAAGCATCCATTTCACCAATCTATGTGTGACCATGACAACAGTGGTAAAAAGTTTTCAATAAAACCAAGTTCTATAAGGCATGCCATTGTGCCTTTTTTTTTTTTCTTGTGGTACTGCATACTGAAACCAGCAGCATTCTACCTTTGAGTTATACTTACAACCTTTTTATTATTTTGAAACAGGTTCTCATTAAGTTGTTGAGGGTC
The DNA here is from genome assembly GCA_004027655.1 of Graphiurus murinus. Taxonomy (NCBI): domain Eukaryota; kingdom Metazoa; phylum Chordata; class Mammalia; order Rodentia; family Gliridae; genus Graphiurus; species Graphiurus murinus. Next base: position 3,553 of record PVLC010021173.1, read on the forward strand.
TTGCTAAGTTACTGAGGCTGACCTCAAACCTATGATCTTCCTGTCTTGGCCTCCTAAGTACTGGGATTTCAGACCTGCACCACCATGTCCAGCTGTCTAATTGATCTTGACAGAGAAAAAAATGAAGACGGAAGTAAAGCCATCACCTGAAAAATGATGGTTGACCTGTCACCTAGGTGAATACATCTCTCCTAAAAGAAAACAAGAACAAGGCCCATATTTACCTAAAAACAGAGTCATTAAACTATATTGATGTCAACAACCACAATACTTACCCTCAGCTAACTATTAGACTGTTTGGTTAGAAGGACTATGGATCAAGGAACTCAGTTATTTTCTTTTAGAAACACATTTTTCTTTATTAAATTCATTGAAAAGTAAAATATCAGGCACTTGTGTTGGTTCTCTCAGGGACTCTCTGTAAAAGCATTGGTGACCTCCTGTCATGCCTCTTGCAGTCTGTGGACCACTTATAATGACCATAGATTGCCCAGGGACTGCTGATATAAGCCAACTTTCTTGGTTTTGTGTTATGTAACATTAGGACAAAAAGAGCTAGCCACATATTGGGCTGTCCTAGAAATACCCTCACAGACTCTGAACACCTGATCCTCTATACCCAGTTGTCCAATATGCCTTGGCGTGTAAAATCAGCACCCTGCAAGCTCTGCACTGATATTGAGTCTTTCTTGATACAGAATGGATATAAATCTGGGCTCTCTGTCATATTCCACTCAAAGGAATTGGTGTCAGCCACTGTCCTCAGACACTTGACAGATGCCATGGTGTTTGAGGAGTATCCCTCCCTAACCCCTCAACCACTTGAGTGTCTGGGATGCCCCTTGGAATTCACTGAGTGAGCAGCAATGGGAGTCATAGGTTATAGGGATGGCACTGCTAACCATTCTAAGTGCTGGAGCTTGGTGGAACATTGTTTCTTTCCATTCCCTTATCATTCCCCTGGTAAAGGATGAGATTTTTATGTATTTATTTGAAATTAGACTAGATATACATTTTTAAATTTAACATCTGGCTGGACAGTGTTCTATATTAACTTGTTGAATGTGTTTCCTTTGTCCTGTGTTAATAAATATTGATGCCTGATTATGTTTAATCCATCATACATTGTGCTCACGGTTTTAAATACTGTTATGAACTAGGAGTTAATAGCTAGAAACTGTCTTCTCAGTCGCAATCTTGAGAGCTGGGCAAGGTCCTTCCTAAACATTTATCAAATGGGCTATGAGGCTTTACCTCTTTTCTGATTTGGACTTCCACCTCCCACTCACAAAAAAACAAATTTTGCAGTGTGTTAAAAATCTTATGTAAATTCATAATCATCTTTACTACATGATCACTTAACCACAGAATGTCAGGAATTGGTAGTGAGGTTCCATCTCTGTTCTTACTAGTTACCAAGTATGAACTTGAACTCAGGAGAAAAAAACAATACTGTTCATAAGTAATTGATGCCTTGTTACTGCTTATCTGACACTGCTTCTTCAGTCCTTGGCTGGGCTCACTTGGAGGAATGTCTTGTGGTTCTTGGGATTTGGGTGAAAGGAAAGCAGATTCTGAGTCAAGAATCCTTTGTCAAGGTCTCCATCACTGTAAAGAAATCATTAGTTCCTTCATGCTTCCTCTAATACAATAGCCAATAACTTTCTTGAATATAGTCACACAAAGTTATACTGTTTAAAGCAGGAATAGCCACACTGAGTTAGTATAGGGTAGTAAAAATGGAATTTCTTTTTTTTTTTTTGTGTGTGTGATACTGGGGATTGAACTCAGGGGCATTCTGCATCCCAGCTATACCCCCAGCCCTATTTTTTTTTATTCTTTATTTTGAAATAGGGTCTCACTAAGTTGTGGAGTGCCTCACTAGGTAGCTGAGCCTGGCTGCGAACCTGAATCCTCCAGTCTCAGCCTCCCAAATGCTGGGATTACAAGCATGCGCCACCACGCCCGGCTGTGGAATTTCTTTATAAAAATTATTTTATCAGTGCATTGTAATGATACATCATAGTGAGTTTTAGTGTGTTAAAAACATACATGCAAGCCGGGCGTGGTGGCGCACGCTTGTAATCCCAGCATTCGGGAGGCTGAGACCGGAGGATCCGGGTTCGCGGCCAGCCTCAGCTACCTAGTGAGGCACTCCGCAATTTAGTGAGACTCGGTTTCAAAATAAAGAATAAAAAATAGGGCTGGGGGTATAGCTCGAAGGTAAAATGCCCCTGGGTTCAATCCCCAGTTCCGAAAAAAAAAAAAAGCAAAACATACATACATACATGCACATAACTCTTGATATATTTCCCTCTATATTCCACCTTTCTCTTTCCTCCTCACACGTTAGTGAAATTAGTAGTAATACCTTCACATATTGCTATAGTGTTATTTGAACTGTTTCCTTCTTAGATCCTCCCTCTTTCCCTTCCTAGCTCCCTACTCCAATCCCTTTCTCTTACTCTACAGGTCTCTCTCTGCATTTTAAAGTTCCTTATATTTTCTCTCTAACTTTTACATAAGAAAGAAAACATATAACCTTTGACTTTGCGAGATTGGCTGGTTTCACTTAGCACAATATTCTCCAGTTCCATCCATTTTCCCACAAATAACATAATTTTGTTCTTTATGGTTGAGAAAAATTCCATATATATATTATATATGTTATTATATATACATATATATTATATATGTTATTATATATATAATCCATTCATCTATTTTTTTTCGGTACTGGGGATTGAACTCAGGGGCATTTTGCCCCCGAGCTATACCCCCAGTCCTATTTTTTTTATTCTTTATTTTGAAACAGGCACTCACAAAGTTGCAGAGGGCCTCACTAGGTAGCTGAGGCTGACCACGAACCTGGATCCTCCGGTTTCAGCCTCCCAAATGCTGGGATTACAAGCATGTGCCACCACACCTGGCTCCATTCATTTATTAATGGATACCTAAATTGGTTCCATAATTTGGTTATTGTAAATTATGCTGCTATAAACATGAGTATACATGTATTATCATATTATGCTAACTAATTCTTTTGGAAAGGTACTGAAGAGTGGTATAGCTGAATCACAGTGTGATTCCATTGCTAGTTTCTTGAGGAACCTCCATACTGATCTCCATAGTGGTTGTAAAAAATGGACTTTCTTGATCACTTCAGAGCCTCAATCACCTACTTTTTTTTCAGTAAGAATCATGTACTAACTTAGACATGGCATAATCAACCATCTCTATTCTTCTATCTAACATTGGCAAGGCACAATCTGAACTTTGTTTTCCTATCTAGAAAATGAAAATACTAATATCTGTCTCTGAAGTTTTGAGGATTTGAAAACTTAACATATGCAAAGGCCCTGGCCAGGTGGCACTTAGAAAATGTTATTATATTTCCTGGATAGAGAACAGATAGAGAAAGTGGCTTTAATGTGCTTCACTTTAGAAACCCCTTCTCAGATATGTATGTAAAGCAATCCTCCTGTCTTGCTAAAGATGGTGTCAGCTCAGATTTCGTAGCTGTTATAAGAAATAACAGGATAGCAATGTATATGTATATATTGCTAGTCTATGACTATTTATATATATATATGTATATGTATTGTTACTCTATTGCAATATATAGTGTATATATAGCATATATAACATATATAGCAATATAGAGAGAGATAGCATTAGGACATATATATATATATATATGGCAATCTCCCTGTCTTGCTAAAGATAGCATCAGCTTGGACTTAATAGCAATTGTAGGTAACAACAAAATAGCAATAGTTGCCCTAACACCTTGTGTCTGGCTCATGAAAAGTTCGTGAGAAATACACATTTGTAAATTTCTGCAGCATTTGGCAGCTACAGAAAGGATTAAGGCAGAACAGCCATGCTTCAGGAAAGGAGTAGAGAGATTCAGCCTACATTGTACTGCAGGAATAATTAAGAAAGAAATGATGCTTAGAAGCCAGAAGAGCCAGGAGTGATGGCACACACTTGTAATCCTAGTACTTGGGAGGCTGAGACAGGAGGATTGCGGGTTCGTGGCCAGCCTCAGCTACTTCGTGAGGCTCTCTGCAACTTAGTGAGACCCTGTTTCAAAATAAAAGTAAAAAATAGAGCTGGGGGTATAGCTCGGAGGTAGAATGACCCTGGGTTCAATCCCCAGTACTGCAAAAAAAAAAAAAAGAAAAGAAAAAAGAAGGACTCCAAACCAGTCTGAGGTGATGTGGCACAAAGTAAATATTAAAACCTCAAATATCAAATATATGATTTGTTTAAATTTCTATTTGAAAATAAAAGTATAGTGATATCAAATCTAATTTTTCTCTAATGAAAGCTATCTTTATTAATAGAATATTAACGGAAACTTTAGTAAATGCATCCGTTCTGTAATCAAATAAAAGATAGCCCTTTCTGTGCAGACTGTTACCTCAGTCATTGCTTTTGAGGGAAATTAGAAGGGTGTGTGACAAAGGAGCACGGCTGCTTTCTAGAGTCCAACCAACAGGCATGATCAATGAAGCAAATAGTTGACAGTATCTCAGCTAAAGTTTCTATAGTTTATCTTCCTTAAATTGATATTTTGAACACAAACCAGGAAATGTTTAAGCCTTTGGCTAGTGTGGAATCTAGGTATAGTAAAGTCTACTTTGCCCACACAACCTTTGATATCCCTTTAATCAGAATTAATTGTTCTTAGCAGATAAGGAATTGATGTCTGGCCAGATTCACATATCCATGAAAGACATCAGGGTCTTCTCAAAATGAACTTGCACAATCAGCCACAGACACATGCCTCCAGGATTGGAAGAAGGAGTTAATTTTCCTTGTCTCTAATTTCAGCATGGGATGTCTTAATGATCAATACCTATGGTTCATTGTGAATTATTTTAAAAATTAATTATATAATTTTTGTCTTGATTATATCATAATTTTTTCTTAAATAGCTAGTTTAAAATTTTTTAAACACATAAAAATTCTATCTTACTTTGTGTAGTTTTTTTTTATTTTTTAGTTTTTTATATGCTGGTGACCTAGAATGAGGATTCTCTCTCCTTCTCTACGAGGCTTTGCCAATGTTGTTCCCCTTGTTTATTATGATAGTAGTCTGCACAGCACTGAAGAGCATAATGCCGGACATTTCAGTGATAGTCCTTTGGCATGGAAGGTGAGGACCGAAAGCATTTTGCCAAGATTGTGCAGGATGGTATCCAGAATTTGAGACTATCACCATGATATCACTCTTGGAGTCCAAAAAAATTAAAAAGGATTTAAGAAAATAATTAAACTAGAGGAGCTTTAGTATTTGGCAAAGACACTTGAGAGAAAAATCTTCCTTAGCAACCAGTTAATCAGGAGCTCTTGGCTATGTTCACCAATAGCCCCATTATCCCTTCAGACTCTTGTGTTTTTATCCACCATATCTATCAATTAGTCTAATGTTCTGGGTGCGTCACTTAAATAAAACCCATCTACCTGTAGTATATTATAAAGCATATTTTACAGCACTTCAAAATGTGAAATACACCAGGAATCAAGGCTGATATTTTTCTCAGATAAATCGCCGCACTGATTACCATGAAGTACATTGATGTCACTATCACTATGACAACATTATGACAAGAACTAGTCACTCTAAGCTACCTAGTAAAAGGAAATGTCATCTGTATTTCTGAATAAAATGTAACACATAGGACCTCTGCTTTCATACATCTTTACCTAATACCTTAATGGTTAAAGAATGTTGAATCAAAATCGGATGAAGAAACAATTCAGCTAATGTTTCTCTGAAGGTAAGACTTGGATATTTGAAGAATTTGTAGTCTAACTTTTGGGTCAATTAGAAGGGAAGAAATTGTTTTATCACTATGATAAGTACCCCTCTCACTATTTGCTTATTTATATCTTGCAAAGCACTGGGAGAGAGAAATGCTATAGCTAAATAGGTGAGCTTCCTCAGAATCTATTGAGAAATTATTATGTGAAGCAGCATGTAAATCAGCTTTTGTATTTTTAGGATATTGCATAATTTTAAAATTTCAGTTTTTTAAGATAGAAGTGAGTCACCCACTTGTACTGTTCCATTTTTAATTAGGCAAGGATTTAAAGTCTTTTTTCTTTCTTTTTTTTTTTTTTTGCTAACTTTAAAAATAACTTGACTTCTGAGTTCTCTGCCCTTTCCCCTCAGGGATGCCCTATAGAAAATAAATGCAGGCATGCTAGAACCTTAGGAAAAAAAATACTAGTCATCACAAACACTATTCATTTACAAATGCACCATTGTCAATATTTTTGGATCATTTATGCTCAATTTTGTACTTGTTTTAGTTTGTACAGTAGAGTGTCAGTATTCTGACATTTGCTGTTTAGAGAACTGTATCACCACATGATGTGACATGTAACAGTTGACAAATGGCAATTTTCCCAGTAATGTTTGCCTTTTTATCTGATCTGAGCCAAATCTGAAACTCTTAAGAGGAATCCCTTCCTTGTAAGACTAAGTTGAATTCTACAAAGAAAAAAAATCATGTAATCTGTTTTTAATTTATAGTTTTAATTTTCATTTTGAGCAATTAAAAGATGTGACTGCTACACATCATGTATAAATCTGGCCTGTGACCACAGAAACGGTTGCTTTGTTTCCTTATAAATTCTTAGACATGTAAACCTGATTAAAAGGCTAGATTTTTCTTCTGTAATGTATCACTTGGTGCAAGAGACACTGAAAGAATAACAAAATATTTTTGGTGACGCATGTGTTATTCTGAGTATATTACCTAGTGAATAAACTCACGTATGTTTTCAGCATTACTCAAATTCCCATTTATAATGATTGAGAAAAAAATCCCCCCCAAAACAAGCATGGAGAACACATAGCTTAAGCTCTCTCTGAGGAATGATATGATTGATTATTATTCAATCCATATTTTACTCTTTTGATCTGTTTTAAAACTCTTTTGTACATGTCCTAGTTATATTACTTTTAACAAAACAGTATTTATTTTCCATATTATACTGACTGTATCTGTATTATACACCATTGTTCTACACAAAGAAGAAAATAAATTTCATTTCAATTTAAAAGTCTCCCTTAAATAGTATTTTAAGCAAAAGTTAAATATGGATAAGTATAGATATAAACACAGAAGAAACATAATTAAAAGTCTAGTGAATATGTAGAAATTTCAAGAGAGGCAGATTTCAGGCTTGGATTTTTAGTGAAAACACTTCAAAATTTATTGCACTAAGCTTTATTTTCATGAGGCATACTTCCCTTTCAAATTATAGTTTCCATTTTAAAATGAGCCTTTAGCAGAGCATATTGCATATCACTGGAAAAAATCTGTTCAACACATAACCTACTTTTTAATATATTACAAGTATTAGTTTGATTTTCTATATCTTATAAAGGTAACCTATTTTCTATAATCTCCATCAGACATACACAGACACGCATGATTTTATGATTAGGATGGAGAAATAAGAAATTTGGCATATGCCTATTCCTCTCTGTAATCTAGCTTATATATTTCAAATGTGTATGTTTTTCTTATTTACCTTTTAAATTATTTTAAAATATAAATAAATTTAAAACACATTTCCCTAAGGATTTTTTTATTTTAAAATTTAAACAGTGCATTATTTCTACTTTTTGAGAGACTATATCAGCAATCATATCCTTACAAAAGGCATTCGTATCTTAAAAAATAGTCACTATTGGTCACATGTTAAGTTTAACTAAATTTAGGACAAAAGGACAAGCAAAATCATAGATTCTGATTTATTACAGTTTGCCAGAATACGTTATATCAAATAGCTTTTATGGTACATAAGAAATCCTAACATTTAAAAATATAGTAAATCTAAAATGGGCACTTTTCACTAGTATATGTTATGATATGACTGTATATGAAATAATATTATATATATTATGATACGACTATATATGAAGTTTATATGAAATCCATGATTCCATGATGCAAATGGCACTTGTGAATAAAAATGTTATTCCAGACCTTAACTTCCCTTTCACCTAGGTCCTAAGGTAAAATGGTGTCTTGTTATTTTCTAAAGCAATATCATCTGAATTTTCCTTTAAAATATAGCCAATATACTTTCATAGATGCTTAGATATTGCTGTGACTTTAAAAATAAATAAAAGACTGTCATCTTTCCAAGAATTTTTTCCATACACAGTACTGTATTTTAAAGTTTATTGGTAATACACTAGTTATTTTTTCTCTCATTCTTCTTCCTGTATAACTCTAATTAGCTTCACATGTTTTTTTAAACTCTATTATCTTGCAGTTAGGATACAGAGCACTGGTTAGATACTTGTGCTCAGCTACAAATTTTGAACCAAATAGTCATTTAATAAGTAGTATATTTAACATCTATAAAGATTTATATTTTGTCGCTAAGTATTCTTCCAAAAACACACCACAGGCCTTTTGTTAATGTTGTTCAGAAGTGTAAAAAGAGATAGAATATCTCTTTTCACAATATGAATGAGATTCTTTTCATGTAATATCCCAGAGCTCAGTAAACAGGAAAAATCTTAAAATAATTAATTTATGATTATTGTTCTTTTTATGAGCCTAGGCATTCTCCCACCTCTGAGGGACACAGTTCTTATTTGCTTTCTATCACCATCTGTCAGAAAATACTTTGAGTTGAACAGAGCAGCAGAATAATAATCCCACCTGCAGGTGCTGCTCCACTGAGAAATTAATCCCAACAATGGAAGTCATCCTCATGGAGGAAACACAGGCTTAGTTTTCTTTTCATTGTGACACAATTGTTTACCTTATTTGACTTCATGGGAAAAGGAAAGAAAAATCTAATACTTTTTCATTCAGATATGCATTAAAAACTTCACTCTAGGGCTTTATGCAAAAAAAGATTAAAGAACCCTGTAACATTTCACTTCTCATCCTACTCCCCCTGTCAGTTCTGACATCCCAGTATATACTGCCAATCTCCATCCCCATCCATAAATGGTGTCCCCACTTGGGGAAGGAGTTTGGGGTTAACCTTTGGGGAAAAAAGAGTCCAAGGTATACTACACAGTATGTTCTCAGCTCCCAGATTTATATCTTTGTTGAAGCAAACATTTTAAAAAGAACCAGAAGAAGGCAATCATACAACTTTGGAGAATGGGCAGAAAGATCTGAGAGCAATTTTACCTGCTTTCCCTTTATGATTGATGGAAAAGCAGCATTTTGAAGATTTATTTCCCACTTGTCTTTCTCTTCTCTTAGTCATTCATTTCCTTTTCTCTTCACCTATTATTTTTTCATTTATCAATTCAATTAACATTTATTGAGCATTTTAGTTTCATGAACCACTTTATTTTTATTTTATTTTATTTTTTGCCCAACTCATAGTTGCCTCAAGGGTTTACAGTTTTCTAATTACCCTGTGGTATTTCTGCACAGCATTTGTTATTACTTGAAAGCATCTTATTTGTTTGCTAAGTTGTCTCTTTGCTTCTTGGGAAGCATGAGTTTAGTGAGGAAAGAGAAATTCTTTGTGTTGTACAATGCTGAATTTCCCAGACGTAGGTAGTTATCTAGCATATTGAAAGTAGTGGTGGGTATAGTTAATTACCATCACAATCATCATCATCATTGATAGCAGTTAATATTTACAATAATTTACAATGTTTGTACAATGGGTAAAAAAATGAATGATTGAATTCATACTATAGCATTTACTGAAATTAATCAGACTCAAATCATGTTACTATACATAATCCCATACATTTTCACTTTCAAATACATCAAATTTTCCTAAAGCCAGAGGGTATCTGCAATCACTCTTTGTGTGTGTACGTATGTGTGTGTGAGGCACTGGGGATTGAACCCAGGGGCATTCTACCTCTAAGGTACACCCTAAACCCCTTTTAAATTTGTTTTTGTTTTTTATTTTGAAATGAGATCGTGTTTGGTGGCTGAGTCTCACTAAGTTGTTGACGCTAGTCTTGAACCTGCAATCCTCCTGTGTTAGCCTCCCAAGTATCATCACTCTTTTTATTTTCTTCCACGTACATTTGTGTGACACAGGGATTAGAATCATTTTTTTTGAGATCTTAAATTATTAAATGAATATTCACTTAAAACTTGTTTATGATACAAGAAGCCTTAGGGAAAACTGATGGTAACATAAATCTTCCACCTCTTTGTCGGTGGCATCATCCTCTGCAGCTACAGTTTTGTAAGTTTGTTTATTCTTTTACAAATGGCATAATGCTGGACTGGGCAACTAAAAACCAAAATAGTTTTGAAGATTGGATAACAGGAAAAAGAAAGGGCTAGAATTTTATAAAGATTAGTCAAATCTCTTTTATTTACATTTTAAAATATAGTTGATGATCTAGATTACAAAAAATGCTCAGAATAACAATATTAATGTGAAAACAAAACACACATATGGCAAATATGATAAAATATAAAATTGCAGGCATTTTAATAAATGTATATGGTCAAATAAAGGATATTATGCACTACATTTTAAGAAAGATTAAAATTTACTTCCATTTTAATAAGGTCAATTTAATTTATTCCATGCTTTTTCAGAGCAAGGGGCCTGATCATTGCCACTGAAAGTGTTTAGGTAAAGAATAAGTAATTGTCTCTCAGTGAAGTTGCAAGGGGAGTCAATGCAATGGATATTAGGAAAGGCTGACTGATATTCAAGTTCCTTCCAAATCTGACATTTGATTATCTGATAAGCCTCTCAAGGAAGCCCAAGAAAATGAATGGGAAAAGACAATGAATATCTTTACATTTCCATTCCTTTGAGGAATTCCTTTGAGCATAGAAAATGCTTTTTTCACAAAGAGCTCTCTTGAGGACCTATGTCATCTGCAATCTTTAAAATAGCTACAAATGAGTAATTTATTTTCATAGATATCTTACTTTTAACTGTAAAAACAGCAATGCTGAATTGAGCTTGATTCATATACACAATTAAAATAAATCAAATATTATTCAAATAAAATGTCCTAAAACCTAAAGTTATAAACCCATTTTTTTAAAATTAGTCATATTCTGTTACTTCTCAACTAAGATCAGGACTAATGTTTTTTGATTAATATGAGAGTAAGTCAATGGAAATTTGTTTCTATTATTCTTATATGTTAATGTTTTGTTGAAATAAAGGAAGAAGAAAAAAATCATTCTTGCCTGAGATAAAAAGGTATAAAGAGAATCATATAAATATTTATTACTTCTCTACTCCTGGTGACTTTAAGCAGAACATAGCCAGCCATATGTGTCCTTAATTTCTCTACTGGAGAGAATATAGCCAAGTGGGTTTCCACTATCTCCTCACCATGACTTTGTCAGAAACAGGAATGTTCTATAATCCCTAGCGAGTATTAGAATAGGCTCTTGCTTTGGACTGAATACTCACTCTCGTGCTCATTTTTTCTTTCTCCTGGTTTCTCATTATAATACTTTTTACTCTAATCTATCTGGCTAAAATGTTCCAGTTGAGTTCATTAGTCTAATGCACTTTTACTGAATTCCAGCATTTTAAACAAGATTATTCTCCCATAAAGTAATTTCATACATTTTAAGGTCTATAATTACATTTTGCAAGAAAATAAGTCTGAATTTATCAAATAAAAAAAAGCCAAAGTTTTATTGTTAATTATAAAATGCATTCTTCTCAAGTGAGTCAACCACATGCTTCTAAAGTCAAAAGGCGTTTAGTTTTTTTTAGGATGTGCTGTGGATGAAATGAAGAATTTGTTCAAATTCTTATGTAGGAGTTTTTAACATCCTCTTAGATTTTTCCCTAGCAAATATGGACCTATTAATTTAAAATGTTTTCATCTTTCAGGTAAAAAAAAAAAAAAAAAGAAAATCTGCAGCCAACCATCTGAAGTTTTAGACTAAAAATAAAAGTTAAAATTAATTCAGTAGTTCAACTGAATCAATAACTACCATCAGGCATATCACTAAATTGGTTCATTTCAAATAATAGGGTCATTGCTAAGGTTTGCATTATATGTAGAATAATAAAATGTGTCAGAATCTACTGTGAAAAGTATAACTCATACATATATTACCTTTTTAAGATGAAATTCTTAAGTGTTTTTAGATAGTAAGAGCCTTGTGGCATTTTATTTGTATATACTATTCTGTAATTTGGATTTTATGTAGTATATTTTGATAACATTTTGTTAGTAATTAAATTGAGGTATTCCTTTTTAAAATTCTGCATGGTTTTTCTTTACAACATCTCTATACTTGACAGAAAAATAAAGAAAATAAAAAATTAATTAGACTTCCTACGGTGATTGTGGAATGGGGACAAGGGAAAAATCCAAATAGATCTTTCATCTGGTCAGTCTTTTCTAATGGAGGCAGTACAAGCTCAGGTTGTAAACGACATTGATTGAAAATCCCCTTAAAAACTGCTGCCACTCCTATTTAATTTGAGTTTTTTTCTTGAATAAGGTAAATGATACCAATTTACTCTGATTCTACCAGCATCAATCACTAGAAGTTATTTAGTAAGATTTTTCTATGTTTTTCACATTGTGCTATGTGATATAAAAAAGCCTTTTAAGACAATGCATCAAAGCATTACATGTCTACTTAGGGGGACATATTTAAAAGCTAAATTGTATTTTACTCATCCTTTTGTAGGGAATAGAAGGAAGAGGTTACCATGGAATGTCATAGCAAAATTTTGAGAGATGAAAGGGATTCTATCTAGACCACCAGAATTAGGGTGGATATGGTTTTGTTGACAGAGGTATGAAAGATCTATCATGATAGAAAAATATAACAAAAAAGGAAAATGGGAATGGTCATCTTGAAGTATGTTTATGTGTGATTTGGAAATGGTATTTAATATGCAAGATGGCCACCCAATGATGGAAAACATTGAAGAGTCAAATGTGATTTTAGAACTGATGAGACTTTATACCATTGTATATTCTTTTGATGTTAGGCCTAGGTAAACCTAGTAGAGCATGAATAATGGTGTTAAAATATTACCACTCAGTTCTATTTTATTTTTGTGATGAGCATAAACCATCATTATTGTCCACAATTAAGAAATAAATGAAGCCCGGTGTGGTGGCTTACGCTTGTAATCCCAGCATTTGGGAGGCTGAGACTGGAGGATCCGGGTTCGTCGCCAGTCTCAGCTGCTTAGTGAGGCACTCTGCAATTTGGTGAGACCCTGTTTCAAAATAAAGAATAAAAAAATTAGGGTTGGGGCTGTAGCTCAGTGGTAGAATGCCCCCAGGTTCCATCCCCAGTACCGCAAAAAAAAAAAAAAAAAAAGTGATATTGTTTTATTGTTTTGTTTTATTTAATGTTTTTTTTCAAAATTGGAAACATTTTCTTAGAATGTACTACAAATTTTCTACAAATGGTGCTCAAAATTTTATCAGCAATTTTTATAAGAATGTTTAAATAAATCCCATGTGCTTGAAATAAGTAGTTCATATAAAAAATATGCTCAGAGTTCTAACTTGGGATTTTAGAAAGTGTGTCCCTTCTCATATTTATCTATTTATTTATTTATTTATTTATTTATTTATTTATTTATTTATTTATTTTTGCGGTACTGGGGATTGAACTCAGGGGCAGTCTACCTCCGAGCTATACCCCCAGCCCTATTTTTTATTCTTTATTTTGAAACCGAGTCTCACTAAGTTGCAGCATGCCTCACTAGGTAGCTGAGGCTGGCCTCGAACCCGGATCCTCCAGTCTCAGCCTCCCGAATGCTGGGATTACAAGCGTGCGCCACCACTCCCGGCTCTCCACATTCTTGACAGCAAAATCTCTTAAAATGAAAATATAATCTCTTTATTTTCCTCCGGTTTATAGAACTCCTGTATACAAACTTTCAATTGCATTAGAATAAATTCCAACATCTTTTACATAATCTGCAAGTTCCATTTTTTTTCTGTTCTTGGCTAAAGTCTTTGTAAGTCTTATTCCTGTGCTTTACTCTATATTCACCCAAAATATTAGTAACTCTTCCAAGTATCATATTATTTTATAACTTTGTGACTTAGCAAATATTTCATGACTCTACTCTTTTTTCATATTTACAAATCAAATGATAAGTATGTTAACTATTCCAAATGTTCAATAGGCATCACCTCCAATGTAAAATTTCTCCCTATTCCAAATCTCTGCTTTTCCCCAAACATAATATAATTTTACTATCATAGATTTTTTGGGGGGAGGGGGTAAGTTTAAAGGGTTTTTTTTTTAATTTATACTTTAATCCATTGCAATTATACTTTATAGTGGGGTTCAATGTGATACAAACATATATGCACACAACTCTTAGTGTATTTCTTTCCCAATCTCATCCCTCTTCCTCCCTCTTTTCTCCCTGTACATTTTACTCAAATTGGTAGTAATAGCTTTATATATTTCCACAGTATTATTTAACTATTCCCTTCCTAAATCCTCCTTTTTTTCCTTCCATAGCTCTCCCCCAATCCCCTTCTACTTCTCTGTTGGGCTCTTTTCATATTATTCAAAGTCCCTTATGTTTCATGTTTTCTCTCTAGCTTCCACATGTGAAAAACAAACAAACAAACAAATAAATAACCCTAAATTATCTGAGACTGGCTGGTCCTAGCATAAATTTTTCTAGTTCCATCCATTTTCCTGCAAATGACATAATTTTTGTTCTTTTTTATTGCTGAGATTTCATTGTGTGTACATACCATGTTTTCTTTATCCATTCATCTGTTGATAGACACCTGGATTAGTTTCGTAATTTAGTTATTATAAATTGTACGGCTACAAACATAAGTATACATGCATTGCTATAGTATACTAACTTCAATTCCTTTGGAAAAAATACTGAAGAATGATATATCTTGCTCACAGGTAGTCCCATAGATTTTTCTGTATCACTTTATTATAATAAATATCATATATATTTGTATATATAAATGTGTCATATAGACTTATATCATATAGCCTGTATCATACACTGTTCAGATTTATATTTTTCTCAGTTCTAGACAAATAGTTTAAGATTGTTATTATAAAGAACTCATAAATATACCATCCCACATGATATATCTAAGAAGATATGTTTTTACCCAATAGAAAGATATTATATTTAATCAGTTTGTGATACTTTGAGTTAGTGCTATGAGAGGATCATTTCTGCATTATGGGGAAGTTGGAGCCTTTGAACAGGGAAGGCAAATACTGAAGTTTATAAGGTCTAGAAAGTTTTATTCAAGAGTAACACCTGTTCTGAAGGGAGCAGTGGTAGGGGTAAGCAAGAAGTTGGATTATGCAAAGGGAACTTGCAGACCATATTTTTTACTTGCTAAAATCTGGTAGCAGAGGGCCTCACTAAATTGCCAACGCTGACTGCGAACCTGTGAGCTTCCTGTCTGTCTCCCAAGTACTGGGATTACAAGCATGAGCCACCACTCCCAGTTTGTGTTCATAGTTTTAAAAGCTGTTGTGAACTAGGAGTTAATAGCTGGAAACTGTCTTGTCAGTCACAATCTTCAGAGTTGGGCAGGGTCCTTCCTTAACATCTGCATGGTGCTCCTATGTGATTGCTTCATTGAAGATACATAAGGCCCCGGACGTGGTGGCAGAAGCTTGTAATTCCAGTACTTGGGAGGCTGAGGTAGGAAGCTCACAGGTTCGCAGTCAGCCTTGGCAACTTAGTGAGGCCTCTGCAACTTAGTGAGACCCTGTTTCAAAATAAAGAATAAAAAAATAGAGCTGGGGGTGTAGCTTAGAGGTAGAATGCCTGTGGGTTCAATTCCCGGTACTGAAAAAAAAAAAAAAAAGAAGATACATAAGGCTAATAAAAATGGCATAATTTGATCAAAGTGGTAATGCAAGTCAATGAGACAGAACTATTGAATAAAATCTCTATTTGTTTTTAAATTAGTAAGGTTTTATTTCCTAAAGAATCATAGGGTTACCACCAAAGATTGCCTTAGTGGAAGCTGGAGAAATATGAAGAAGTAAAATCAATGTTCTGTTCAGTAAGACATTATAATGAAAAGCAGCTAAACCGCATGCACATAACTCTCCAAAACAATGCAAAAAGAAAAATGCTTTCAAAATATGACAAAGATTCAGGAAGAAGGAAAAAATATAAAAGCAATGCAATTGGACATGTGCCAAGGAAAGATGTACAAAAAAAGAAATTAGAATAATTTCTAAACTAGAATATACATGAAAATAAGCAGTATGATCTTTAGAGAGCCCTATTTTGCATTGTTCTTAGAAAGTAGCCATGCCAATTCAATCCCTACAATAAACTATTATTACTAAAGATGGGTTGCTGGAAAGTGCAAGTGAGTTTAAGGAATTATAACATGTCATAAATCTTTAAGATTGGTTGTTGTGTATTTTAATGTTTGTCCTGAGCTCTTCTGCTTGAGATCCTGAGTAATAAAACATTAGGCTCCTCTTGGGCTTGATTGGGTCTCAAGAGAAGTATTTGCTAATATGTTATAAAATCTGAGAGGAAGAAATGATGTATGTAATACTAAGTACACAGCATTATTTCCTTTAACTTCAGAATGGAGAAAGAATGATCTATTGTGTGACATTGATAATTGTGCTCAGGTTGACACTAGTTAAAATCAAATGAAGTTTTGGAGAAAATTACCATTTTTCATTGTCAATCTGCTCTTTGACTGGATTTTCTCTGTCTTGATACAAAATGCTATTTATGGAATGTTTTCTCAAATTACAGTAGAAAGATGTTTATACTTATATTATTTCTATTATTACCCTTAACACAGTATTATTTCTGATGATCCTATATTTTATATCATGTACTTTTAAAATATAATTCAAAACCAGACATAGTGGCCCAACCTGTAATCCCAGTACTTGGGAGACTGAGACAGGAAGACTGCTGGTTTGAGACCAGCCTCCTCAGCAACTTAGCAAGAACTTCAGCAACTTAGCAAAACTTTGATTCAATATAAAAAATAAAATAGGACTAGGAGTATATCTGAGAGGAAGAACGACATTGGGTTCAATCCCTAGTTACACATACATACATACACACAGACACACACACACAAAATCAATCCATCAATCAATAATACAGATCTGAAGTCAATCTTGTAAAAACACCAGAAAAGTAAATCCAGGAGGTTATTCATAGTTCCACTATCTAAAGGTGAGTACTAATGATATTTTTGGTTCATTTAAAATTTTTTAAGACAAAGGTTCTCTTTTGTAATCAAATCATAGATAAAATCTCAGATCTTTTTTTTTTGTCTTTCATATAATGTAATATTCCACACTGCTATATATTCTTCAAGTGCTATTTTGAGTAGCAGCATAACATTGAGTCAAGTGAACCAAATGCATTCACCAAATCAGTGTGCTTGAGTCTTTATGTTTTCACTAGTTAGTCTTCAGAATCTATTGGAGTAAGAGATTAATGTTAAGAATCTGATCTTAGTTATCACATATTTGTAACTTACAAAACGAATTGGTCTCCAAAATTCACACTGAGGCACATCTCTAACCTGTAACTCAGGCAGTCATGTAGTCACAAATGACTGATGAAAATGTGTGTCTTCATCGTGACAATGCATTTAAATGTGACCACTTTGTTGAGAAGCTATGAAAGGAAATGTTACGCTCTCACAAAAGATTAGATATCAGAATCATTTTGCTTAAAGAAAAATCTTGGTGTTTCTTAGGCATTGAACAACTATATGTGGACATATATTTAGAAATTCCTAAGCACATAGTTATTTTCGTATGAAGTTGGAGAAAATCTTTAGGATTAATTGATTTAAAGTGAAGGAGAAATACTAGAGAAAACTGCTGTTTTTCTTTTTGTTTTCAGGGGAAATCGAGTGTTATATTACACAGCTTTCCATTTCTCCTCACAGCCATGATTGTGGAGAAATTACTTTCACCTCTCCAGACCTGAAATGTTTAAATTACTGGCCTTTCTAGTGACCTATCTTGGGTTGACACATTGGAGTCGTTATTTAGCTAGTATGGCAATATGTAATTTAGTGACAAACATGGTTACTAGGTTACAAATGAGTTATGTTGTCCCCAGTGAACTCTAGGACTATGAATACCCAAATTAGTTTTCTCCCCCAAGTCTCAAATTTAAAAATATTAAATTAAAAAAACTAGGGTGAGGGGGGAAGGTATCTCAGTGGTAGAGCACATGCTTAGCATATGTGAGGTCCTGGGTTTGATCCTAACACACACACACACACACACACACACACACACACACACACACACTTGAAAGAATCTGAATCATAATGCTTCTTTCCCACCTAAAATGCCCCAAAATAAGGAATAATGTATTTTTAAAAATCTCTCTCCTGTGCTGGAAAATGCAGATATAAAATCAATAAGCTGGTTAATAAAATCAGTTTGTCATGACTAATAGTTTTCATATAAACCAGTTAGAACCAATGAGAAATTTTAACTGAAAAAAAGATTATAAAATGCCTAGAAATAAACTTATCAATAAATGTGTGATGATTCTATGAAGAAATTTACATTTTATTGAAGAACATAAAAGATCTAAGCAGATAGAAAATATTCAGTATTACTAAATGAGAATACACATTGGTAAAGGTGTTAGGTTTCAACCAACTCCTTTGATCTGTATAACTCAGTATACTGCCACACAAAATACAAAATGAAACTACCAAATCAATATCAGGGATTTTTTTTTTCAATCAAATAACCAAGATGAATTGCAAGAACATGTCCAGAATGACACTGTGGATTATGTAGTTAGTTCATTCTTTCTTTTTTTTAATATATAAAAATCTACATTATTTATTCAGAAAAGAGCGTAGGCACTTCTTTATGCAGAGACTTTTAACTCACTTAAAGTTTCCTTCTCAAGAGAGGCTTCTGTGGAGGAGGGAGAGACTTCAACACCAAGAAGAGATAATATCCTAATAGCATCCAGAAGTTGACAGGGACTTTATTTCATGAAACAGTTATATTTATGTGTGAGCAGATGATAAAAAGTATGGCCAAGGATTTGTATAATACTCTTGTGGAAATATACCAAAGAAGCTGGAAAACTTGAAACAATGAAAATGTTGGTTACTTTAATTAAGAAAAGCATCTTTGGAACATTTGGTAATAATGAAATATTTGGTAATAAAATCAATCATTACTGAAAGAAAACCAGATTTTGGGGCCTTAGACTTGAGATTTTATATATATATGATAGGTATTTTAATACCTCCAATATAAAGAAATTTGCAAGGTAACAAATTGTGTCAATACATAACAAGAATAACAAGATATATGACAATATGTAATATGAAGAAAACGATTCAAAACCAGTTAGGTGGACAATAGCTACTCTTTAGAAATATATTCATATATCCTCCCCATTTTTAGACAGTTTTCTATAAAGTATTTATCAATCTTCCTAGTAGTAATTAATCAATTTCTTATATTTTCATGCTCTTTTAGGACCATAATAATCATATTCTACATTGTACTACACAAGAAACTGCTTCTAATACTAGATCACATTATTTTACACCCCCCCCCCACACTGACAGCACAGAATAAATAACTCTTTACAAGGCCAAAGCAGCATTCTAAGCCTTTATGCTTGGGATATTTCCAAAAAGCTCTGTAAATAATGTAATTTTCAAAAACAGGAGTGTCAGGAAGTTTCAAATTCTTTCTGGTGCTTATATTTGAAGTCATTGAATCAGGCTAAGAATTTTTAAAATGTTTTTATGCTTTTTTGTTTTAATATAATAGAACAAAATATTTAATAAGACACTACAGTTTGAAATAGAAAATTTCAACCATAAAACAAGAAAACTACAAAGTCTTACAAATTCAGATTTGAGCATTTCATAGCCTCGGAAAAATGTAGTGTTTGATTGACAGGTTTTCAGTGAGCGATTTTATTTATTTTATTTTATTTATTTGTAATGGACTTGAGAAGGTAGAGAGAGGAAGCCAGAAGGAGGGAGACAGGAAGGAAGGCTACAAAAATGTTTAACTTCATATTAGCTGTTCATTCACCGTGTATTTGTGTGTGTGTGTGTGTGTGTGTGTGTGTGTGTGTATGTATGTGTGTGTGTTGTGTATGAGAGAGAGAGAGAGAAAGTAAGAGAAAGAGATGACAGAGAGAGAAATTGTATTTCCCCCCTTTTTTTCCACCTAAGAGAAGTATCACATTTCAGACACAAACAAAACTCCACCTTAATGAAACTTTCTGATCTTTACATCTTCGTTGCATACATAGGTACTTGTTTCTCAAATGTGCACATATTTTTACACAACTACACTACTCTGTGATATTACAATATTTATTGAAGAGACAATAGAATTTTGATTGATGCTAACAGCTCCCTAATGGCTTGGAAATTATCCTAGTCATGTTGCCTCTTTGGTAGAAATAGATCATGTATTAAATATTGGATCAATGGAATTAATAAAGTCCATTTTTACATTTCTATAAATATGAGCCCACTAATCTGCAATACATTTTGTATTTTAATAAAGGCTTCCTAAAATTGTGATGAAATGTTGAGCAAAACTGCAAATAATTAAGTTGTGTGTTATTATTCAACTTTGCTGAGCAACAAACTTGGTGAGTCTTTAACTTTGTGGCCATCAGAGCCATGGTGGAGAAGATAAGACATTCTAGTTTTGGGAAGAACCTACTACTTAAAGCATTTCATTTGAAATACTTTGAAATGTGTCAAGAATTCCACTCATGAATGTCAAGGGCAATTATTTTAATCTCTCCATCTTTATTCAATTTTGAACTGTGTCAAAGGCATCATCTTTCTTAAAGTTACCTGAGATGACAATTAGCATCCTTCGAATTGCTATTTGTTTCATCTCTTGATACATCTCACTATCTTTGCAACCTTAGTGTTGTTATCTCTCAGGACTATCTCTTTTCCCCCATTACAGGTGTTACTCCCCTCCAGACTACACTCATCTCACTCTTACTTCTTCAATGTAACTCTACTAGTACCTTTTAAGTGGTAAACTCCTGAGGCATAAAATAAAATTAAGGTATACCCACCTTTCAGATATGCCCTGCACGCACTCTCTCTCTCTCTCTCTCTATGTATGTATATATATATATATACATACACACACACACACACACACACACACACACGTGTATGTGTGTGAATCTAGAGCCATTCTACCTCTAAGCTATACCCTCAGCCCTTCTATTTTTTTTATTTTGAAGCAGGGTCTCACTAACCTATTGAAGCTAGACATGAACCTGTGATCCTTCTGTCTCAGGCTCCCAAGTACTAGTATTACAGGCATGCAGAACCACTCCTGGCCTTCTGCTCATATTATTTTTACAACAAGTACCTGGTGATTACATATCCATTTACAATTGTGCATTGTCTGTGAAATCTTCTGTAAAGACAGTAGAGAGGTTTCCAGTCCACTGCAGTTTCAGTCAGAGATGTTAACTGGATCTATCATGGCCCTCCTATTCCTTTTAAATGTTGAAGTTTTCAAGTGTTGCTTTCTGTTTTTATAGCTCCTGGATTCTTTCCTCCAGCATCTTTTTGAGCAGGCCCTTTATGCTTCTCTGAAGCTGAAAACTAACATTGATCCCTTTAACTGTTTTCCTCCAAGATGCCCACATTCTACCACAATTAAGATTTTTGTGTGTGTGTGTGTGTGTGTGGTACTGGGGACTGAACCAAGGTGTCTACCTTAGAGATAACCCCCAGCCCTATTTTTTATTCTTTATTTTTATTTTAAAGCAGGGCCTCACTAAGTAGCTGAGGCTGGCCGCAAATCTGCAATCCTCCTGTCTTAGCCTCCCAAATACTGGGATTCTTCTGAGATGTTTTTGAGCTGTCCAGAAGGAAGTTAGTTCAATATAAAGAACTAGCTTTGACGACAAAGTTTCTTTCTTAAAAGAAGAGTATAGTTCAGATAATTTAGGAAAGGCAGAATGTGAACAAATGAGAGGAATCTCAGCATTTAAGAAATTAAGAGAATAAGCTGTATCTGAGAAAAGATTGAGAAGCATTAACTTTTAGGAAACATCACTTGCATATATTCTTCCTATTTTCTCTCTTCTTATTCAATTTGAAATTGGAATAACAACAACAACAAAAATTCTTGTTTCTGCCCCAACTTTTTCTTTAGACTAGTTCTTGCAAATTATCTCTGTTGTTAAATCAAATATCTACTTCTATGTGCTAATTTTATTTGACCTCTCAACAACTTTTCATAATGCTGACCAGAGTTTTTTTCTTCTTATGGAGGACTGAACCCAACTTGACAGTTGAACTATCTCTCCAGCTCTATTTATTTTTTTATTTTGAGACAAGGTCTTGTCAAATTGCCAAGGCTGGTCTCAAACTTGCAATCCTTCTGTTCCAGCTTTCTGAATAGCTGGGATTATGGGCCTACAACACAGTACCTGGCTATAAACTTTCTTTTCTTGTCTTTCATTACCCCTACAGTCTTTTAGGAGTTTTTCCTGGTTCTATAGTGTCTTCTATTTGGTTTTATTTGTTGGCTATTCTTCCTCTTCTAAATCTCTTAATATTGTAAATCAATCAATCAATCTATCAATCTTCTAATGTTGAATTTTCTTATTATTATTTTCTTATTATCTTATTATTGAGTCTTAGTGAGAAAGCTACATATCTTTGCATCCTTGCTCTATCCATAGTTTTTCACAAATATGGAAATGTATCTACATACTAATGTGTGATAGGTAGAATCCTAAATTTGAACTAGAATCTGAACTTCTTTCATTAAGTATATGTTAGTCATATATCCTCTTGCTTTTACCTTATATCTAAAACATAAGGAAATTTTGGTTCTTCCTCAATGACATATCAAAAAAATCCACATGTATATTTTGTGATACTGTATAATAAAAAATCACACTTGCTTGAACAAACATAATAGCCTCCTGTTTATCTTCTATCTCTTCTTCTTTCCTTCCAGTTTATTCTCAATTCAGTGGTTGGAGTGATTCTTTAAAATGAAAATCTAATCACATTGGTATACTTCTTTATCTCAGACTTCCTTTAGCTTAATGTAATTTTCAAAACCTTAGCATTCCTTGGAAAGCTTTGCATGATTTTACTTTTCCCAGACTCATCTCTTACCTCTCTATTTGATCCAATATAATTCTCCAAGCTTTTTCATCCTCTGCTCACAAGCCTGAAATGTTCTTCACTTCCACTACCAATAGATTCTTCTTCTAGTCAATACCATTCATGTCAATACCATTCAACTTGTTAGAAATCAGAACCTTAACACAGGGTAAAAAATTTCATTTGGAGATAAAGGAATCAGATATAATGCTCAGGTTTTTGAGCCACACCTCCCTGTACCTTCTTAAATTTGAGGCCTTAAAACAGAAAATCCTTCCTTGATACCATAGTAAAGTGCCTTCAATCAGAGATGGATCAAAATTAAATGCTGGGCTTGGCGAAACACAAATTGCTGGACCCCACTCCCTAATTTCTTATCCAGTAGGGCTGGGATGGAGAGCTAAAAATATATCTTTCTAAGTGGGTGTCGTGGTACACGCCTGTAATCCCAGTACTTGGGAGGCTTAGACAAGAAGTTCATGGCCAGCCTCAGCTACTTAGGGAGGCCCTCAGCAACTTAGTGAGACCCTGTTTTAAAATAAAGAATAGAAAATAGGACTAGAGGTGTAGCTTGGAGGTAGAAGGCCCTTGAGTTCCATCCCCAGTACCTCCACTCAAAAAAAATTGCCTTCTAATGATTCCCAGGTAATGCTGATACTGCACTTTTAGGGACCACTCTTGAAGAACCAGTGCTTTTATAAGCATCTCAGCCTTGGCTATCCAGTATAATCAGCTGAAGGAGTTCTTAGAAAACCTTGATACCCACACCATATCTGTTTTTTCAGACTTTCTGAGAGTAAGACAAAGGCCTGGGTAACTTTTACATTCCATAAGGTAATTTCTATCAGCAGCCAAGTTTGAGATGCAAATCTGGACTATAAATTAGGAAGAGGTTCGCCTGTTTTCCTCTTGCCTTACACTGCTTATAGGTGGTTGGCTGCCTGTTAGATGCTTCTCTCCACTGCACAATATGAGTCTCTAGCCAGTAAAGCCAAATTCCATTGGACACAAAGTAGGCACTTAAGAAATCTTTTTGTTTTTCTTTTATAATGAATGATTGACTGAACAGAATGTGAATGAGAGATTTAAGAGTTATCACAATATCAAGTATTTAGCTTGTACGAATGAGGTCCTTGTTAGCATTAGAACATCATTTTATTGAAATGAGGTGGGTGGGAGGCATATTACCAAGAATCGATTGAACAAGTTTGATAAAGTAGAGGCAGTAATTCAAGGCTATATTTCAAGTTAAAGAAACAAAAAATGAGAAAATAATATTACTTAAGCTAAATTTTCTTTTTAAAGACTGGATATTTTCAACTATGTTTTATGCTGATGAAAAATACTAGAAGTGGCAGAAAAGTTGAAAATACTGGAAGAAACGTAGCTGCTAACATGAGAAACTTGTGTTATAACAATGGAATCAAGAACAAATACAGAAGACTGAAATTTTTTTTTTTTTTTTTTTTTTTTTTTTTTTTGCAGTACTGGGGATTGAACTCAGGGGCATTCTACCTCCGAGCTATACCCCCAGCCCTATTTTTTATTCTTTATTTTGAAACCGAGTCTCACTAAGTTGCGGAGTGCCTCACTAGGTAGCTGAGGCTGGCCGCGAACCCGGATCCTCCGGTCTCAGCCTCCCAAATGC